>JADGMU010000024.1:0-52772 GCA_016920895.1 Vaccinium myrtillus | reverse complement strand
GAATTTATAGAGGTCTGACTATAATCTTGGAGAAAAGTATGCCCAATGTGCTGATTGAATCAGATTCCATGGTGGCAGTTAAGCTGTTAAATGAAGAATTGGAAGGCAACCACCCACAAGGAAATATGATCATGGAAGCTAAGGCTTTGATGGCAAGGGCTGGTGCGACCCTCAAACATATCTATAGGGGAGCTAATGAATGCGCGGACCGCTTGGCCCATCTTGGAGCAGAGCAAGAAGAACACCTCGTTGTCACTGAAGTCATGCCTCCCTCGCTTAGAGAATTTTTTATTAGAGATAGGCTTGGCACTAGACTTATCCTAGATTAGTTTTGTTGGATGTCTTTCTGTAGACACCCTCTTGGCTTTGGCTTGAGCCTCTTTGCTGTTGTTTAATTTTCCGTTTCACCAAAAAAAAAAAAAAAATGCAATATCATGCAATTTTGGTTTTTATTTGGAAGGTGTTGTTTTTATTGTCATTTATCAAAACTTCGAGATGCCTTGACGTAGTTGAGATTTCACGAGTTCCAGCACTAGAAGAGCCTTTGTTTCATTTCTTTTTTTATTGTATCTTCGTGTATATAAAAAAAAATTGTTGATCAACAAAAAGAAATCATTTAATCTGTATTCTTCCCTCCTATTAATCTACCGTAAACCTTTTGCATTAACTACAATTTATAAACATGTCAAAACAGAAATGTAAGAGTAGAACAAAATTTCATTCTATCGTAAAGAGTTACCCTTTTCTGCATGTGCTCGATTTCAGCGAACAACATTTCATTCTGCAGATTTCACACATGTTACTCCACAATAATCATAAGGTAGTAGAACAAACAAATCGAGAGAAAATGAACGCGATTTTTAGAGGAGAATTAAATACCTTTTTTGTTCGGATTTTACTAATGGCTTTGTCCAACTTGGTCTCAAGATTCTTGACTTCCTTGAAGGTTAAAGCGCTGAGAGCCTCACCCAAAATGTTCCTGGAAAATGTGATATCATGGTATATATGTCATAATTCGTACTATAAACTTCTGTGATCGACAAACAACGTACGCATGCTTTTATATTTACGTAATAGAATTCCATCGGTTAATTAGATTACCTGTTTGAATCCTGTATGTCCTTAATTTGTCGCCGCAGTTTTGTGGATTCTTGCTGGTAAAACTGGCCAATATTCAAATTTATTGGTAGAGTTCAAATTATAAACGCGTGCAATATAAACTTTCAGGTTACGAATATCCAGTAAAAAAGTGAAACATCATCTACTGATTGTTGAAATTTGAATTAAAACAATAAAAGTGTGGAGACATGCAAATACCAAGGTGAGAGTTTGATATTTCAGTTTACAGTTTTTTTTTTTTTTTCCTTCTATTTTAAGAGAAAGTAAATTAATCTGATATTAATTACCATGAGATCAATAGGAACAAATGCTACTTCAGTAGAAAGCTAATAATCCATTACTTCAAGCTACAACCAATAACAAGTATTTATAATATTGCCAATAAAAAAAAGTATTTACAATCTTATTTACCCAAAAAAATGGTATTTACAATCTTTGCATTTTGTATCATTTTTTTTATCGGCAAAAAAGAGTTTATTGATCATTGAAAAGAGCTACAACGATTAAGAGGAGTTAGCACGAGCATGAAACGGGATGACAACGGGAACAACCTTGCAACCCAATGAGGTTGTCACCTCCAGGCCCGACAATCACAATCCAATTTTGTATCATTCACATGTAGAACATTTCAAACATGAGAAGACATTCTTTAAACCGGCGGTGTAAATTAAAGTTTTCTCCAAATCGATTGCATTGCGCCATGTGTCCATGTTCTTCCTTTTGGAACTACTGTTTGGACACATGACGCAGTATAATAGATTTAGAAGAAATATCGGTTTACACCGCCGATATAAAGAATGTTCTCCATTCAGACATACACTTACAAAAGAAAAGTTTCACTTATTGAGAGTTCAAGCAAAAAACACAGTCTAATACTGCAGAGGTTGTGTTAATGGTAGAACAATGTAAGAATTAGTTCATCAGATCTAGAGAGAAACTCATAACATCGATCTTCAATTCTTATAAACTGGTGAAGTCTTTTTAATTTCCACTGGATTCTCCAGTACCGAAGAATTTGAAGGTAAAAAACTAATTAAAAGGCATTAATTTCACTATATATAGCAAAATTACCAAACAATACGTAAATTGTTGGCGACTAACCATAAATTGTTAAAAGAATATCCAAGAAGACAACAATCTTCTAAATGAATTTGGAGAAGGATATCCCACAATCATTTTAAGATGTCCCAAAGTAATAGTAAACCAACCTTTCTGAAAAATCAACTAAACCAGTGTATGGATTTTCAAAATCTACCTTTCATAAATAATTAAAAATCATTTTATCAGTGTATTAAATACATATTCCCTTAAAAAATTAGAATCTCTAAAAGGGACCGGCATTGTGAGACGGTCCACAATGTGGGGAGTCCAACTCTTTTTATTGATCGGCGAGGAGATTCTATCTTTTTAAGGTGACAAGCGTTAAATGAACGTTTTTTTTTTTCAAAGTGAACATTGGTTTCCACCACTACCCCTTGAATCCCACTTATAAAATTATTTATGAAGGTTAAATTTTGAAAATCCAACATTATTGCGCGGAGGGAGAAACATATACTAACTCGAAAAATAAAAGAGTAAAAATGTCTAAATTCTACTGTCAGGGCACTCATCTTCAGATAGACTATTCATCCCTAAAATCAGCTTATGAATTTGTTAAACACTTATTGAAACAAATTTGAAAAATATAGAACAACTTACTTGAGTGTTAGCTTCAGAAACAGATCCCGTGTTGGAGACATCAGAACATGCTTTCTTGTACCTGTCAATGGTGGACCTGACACTGGAAATGAAAACATACAAACGGTGCAATTTTTCATATAATGAGTTTAGCAGTCGATATACTTGTGACTATAGCAATTCATTCAGACAGAAAAGAAATCGGTCCCCAATCGATGCAATTTTTAAGTAAATCACGACCTGTAAATTAAGAGGTTAACTATAACGTAGATTTATAGTAATACATGTACTTTTGCTTTATAATTGGTCCCAATGACTTATTATACTATAAAAATAATGTTCGATAGCCTCATTTGTAGTACTATCAACTCTCGAAAAGAATAAAAAAATTTGAGAATTCTATGCATTTTAAGCAAGTTGGAGCAATGTATAAAATTTTATGGGGTCAATATTACAAAATTTAGCTCCAAATTATCAAAAGTCCTTATAAGAAATTAAAGTGACAGGGGTCAAGTGACCCCTCTTGTACCAAGGTGCCTCCGCCCATGATAACACTCCGTTTATGCACTTTACATGGGTAATGTTGGAAATGTAATAAATCATATACAAAAATGATAAGTGTACAACAATCACCATTAGGCTCACACTCACATAATACAAGTTCTACACACACTTGAGTGTGAAATGTGGAGTGGGATCACACACACACCGTTTGTGTTTGGACTTTTGTTGAATATATCATTGTTGAATCACATAAACTACACTAGAAACTTTTAGGTCATATGATTAGGCTCCAACAAATTACTGAGTCAGTGGTTTACTAGTTTACATGGGGCACTATAGAGGGCATCAAAGAAATCCTTGCATACGACGTTAACCATGTGGACTACAAATACTATAGTTGCCCAGCCGCTATGGAAAGTGAGGTAAATTCCAGGAAACTTACCCGGTTAAAGTTGTGGTGACTCTGACTATAAGGAAAAATACTTGAGTAATGCCGTGGTGACTATAGTGTTTAAACTCACGAGACATGAGGGTTCACAGTTGGGGATCAAGTTTGTAATACCCCCTCCCATATCGAAAATATGTATGGGTGATCGTGAGTATATAATAACGGGACAATTACCACTAAGTCTACTTTTGAAAAAAAAATTCTCATTGGGTCCACTTCAGTTTTTTCCTTTTTTCTTTCAAAGAGCCTAAACCCTAAATCCTAAACCCAAAGTGTCTAAATTCCCAAACCGTATAAAAGCGCCTAAATCCCCAAACTGTATGAAAGTGCATATACCCCCAAAACCCTATGAAAGTGCCTAAATTTCTAAAACCCTATCATGAAACCGTATGATACCCTTAATGTCTAAACCCCCAAAAAAGTTGACCTAAGAATAATGCGCGTGGTTGTTTCGGTTTTCAAAAAAAAAAAAAAAAAAAAAAAACCTTGACTTAGTGGGATTTAAGTTTCAACCCCTTGACCTAGTGGGAAATAAGTTTCCAAAATGTGACTTAGAGGTAATTTTCACTAAAATCTATGTAAGTTACTAGTAATAACTTGGACTTGAGCAATATTTAAAACACATGTGGGTAAGCTTCGACAAGTTATTGGGCTAGTGATCTACACCAATAGCAGAACAAAATAAGAAAAATAAATATTTAAAGATTCTATTTTGAGTCTTTATATACATAGACTTCTCACCAAATATAGAAAGTCATCTTTGTATTCAAAATGAGCAAAATAAATATTTTGTTTCAGATATTTAAAAATATTTTGTTTCAATTTGTTTCAAACATGTTTTTAAGGATTCCCGTAAAAAATCAACTCATTTGGATATCGGTAAGGGTTTGATCGGTTCATTCAGTTGATTCATGTCAGATTTTCAAGATAAAATTGCATGAACCGATCAAGTGTTTACTGATATGGAAATGCAATATTTTTTACAGGAAATCTTATAAATATGTTTTAAACAAATTAAACGACTCCGATTGTTAGCGTGGGGCTCCAATTATCGTTGTGTCAAATGTTGTATTATTCGTTGTGTTAGCGGAACCGCCCCCAAAGTCTAAGATTAAGTTTTAGAAGAGAAAATTGACTTTAAAAGGGTAATGAGCTCCAAAAAAATAAATTAAGAATAAAGACTTGAACTGTGCGCTAATTGATGCTCTCTAATAATTACAGTTATCAAATAAAGTACTTCCTCTGTCCCATAAAGTTTACCATCTTCGGGATTCCAACTTTTTACTAGGATATAATCATTATGTTGTCTAGATTTTTTCTTTCCACAATTACCCTTGCCATTATTTACTCCTAATTCCTTTGGTCTTTAACCATTATTTTATTCCTCTTGATTTTTTCACGGAGAGGATTCTCCCCCAAGGAATAAAATAATGGTTAAAGACCAAGGGTAATTGTGGAAAGAAAAAATCTAGAAGAAAAAATTGTCCAAACTATTAGGGAAGAAAAAATCTCAACAGGTAGAGAATCCTCTCCGTGAAACTAGGCGGTAAAAAAGAATTATTTCATTTGGACAATTTCAAATCAAGATGTTAAAGGAAGACAAGGGCAAAACATATGGTGTGTTTCTCATAGTGTTTTTTATCTTTTAGCTGTGGACAAAAGTTGTGTTTTTCTCTTACCCTGGCTTTCTTTGTTCGGTTTGGGTTTTGCGAGGTAATGAGCAGAGAGAGATAGAAATAAAATTTTATTAGAGACCGTGCATGGTGGATTTTGAGACCTAAATCGAATAAAGTATTAGCTTTTGAGACATTTTGGGTCAAAAATACTTTTAAACTTTTTGAGCAAAAACGAATTATAGGCCATAGAATTGGAGATGATCTAATCCAGTTTCTTTTTCACTGTTTCTGGGTAAGTCTCTTTCTGCGTTTTTATCATATTAATTGCTCGCTGTAATTTCCAGGTCCTATATTTTTGGTAAATAGAGCTGCATCCTTAATTTCGTCGAGCCACTGATTGGTTGACTCCTGCCACCATGGACCAAGATCCCACAATATGATTGGCTCGAGCATCTCTGCTCAGATCATTCCACGTGTCCAAATACCCAGATACCCAAGATGTAATATCTCCGGTGCAGTTTTATTACACACATCGTTCCCCTCAAAATCCCCAAGTTGCTTCTATGTTTGTACTAGTTTTCAGAGTAAAAATCAGTATATATATGTGTAAGTATACATGACATTGTACGTACATGTTGCTTGTCTGAAAGTCTTTCCTCAGTAAGAGTCTGAGGAGTGCACGCACCAAAAGTACACTAACCCCCATTTGGCTCTCTTCGTACTTTTTGTATTCTCTTTCCTCTCTCTCTCTCTCTCTCTCTCTCTCTCTCCCCCACACACCCAATAATTTTTTAATTTTTATATTTATTTCTAATAGATGAACCGATAATTCACAAAAAATTAACGCTATACTAAATAATGTGGATATTTTTTAATAAGGACAAAAGAACTATGTTTTGAATTATTTTTATTTTTAATGAATTATTTAAAGATTTTTACCTTAATTTTTATTTTTAAAATTCCCTGCTGTTGGATTAAATACTAAATTTTTAATCAACAAAAATTGACGCGAAACTAACAAATGAGAAAAACATTTGAACAAGGGGCAAAAAAAAAATAAAAAGGTGGGTCAACTATTTAGCCAAAACACAGTTTTGGTGCATCAGTGAAACTTTTCTTGATTTTTATGAATTAATTTTGCACTCTCTATTTTATTCTTTTTGTTGTTTAGAATTTTATTCATGTGAATTTGGATAATTACCCATTCATTAATGAAAAAATAAATTAATAAAAGATTAAAAAAAAGGAAATCATATGATAAAAAGAGAGGGCTCTACCCTATGGAAAGGGTGGTCTCTTGAACACCCATAAAATATTCTTAGTTTTATTTTAGTTTACTCCTTTTTGAACACCTAATCCAAAAATATTAGAATACCTAGCCCAAAAAAATCAGCCAATTAATTCATAGTTTTACATAGATGGTCAATTGAACGCTCTAAAGTCTTTTATTTATTTATTTTTCGAATAACAAAAAGACTTTTGGAGTATTTTTTTATGTTAAATGTTGTAACATTATCTCGTGTTTTTTTTTGTTAAATGTTGTACCATTATCTCGTGTTTTATCTCGTGTTGCAACACTTAGTCATATACTATAAACACTCATCAATTCAGATAATTTCACAATTGAGCATCTAATGCATTAGCTCGAAACAAATTATATTCTTAATGACAAAAACTAGAAAAACGGAAAGAGAAAAAAGTGTCTATTGATATCAATATCGTGATTTGGTTTCTCTTTAAACAACAATACTCAAGTCTATATCTAAAAAAAAATAAGAGCATATGTCCAAAAAGATCCGTACAAACCTATTTGTCTCACAATTTCCTACAATAAATACTGGTATATTTATGTGCCGATTTAATTTTACTTGGCCCAAATTATAGAATTCACCAAGACCTTGACATCTTACGTATTTCGATGGTATTATTTGATTGCATTATTGACACTATTATATGAAAACTTGTGTAAATATAACTAGTAACTAGTAGGAGAGTTATAGTAATTTTTTAACACCCTATTCAAAATTCCTAGAGCCGCCATTGTCTATTGAGTTTCTTTAATAAACTTTTTTCCGATGGAAAAAGCTGTCCTCATTTGATATTTAGAAGTAAAACTATGCAATTTTCAGAAACTAAGCCTAAAAAATGGTTAAAAGAAAATTTTAGATAAAGAGAATCCCCTAATGGCGCTTTATAAGCCTAGAAAATAATCTAGCGGGACAAACTTATTTTATTTTATTTTTTTGAAACAAATGTCATCAAACAGCCCGAAGGCAGTATAGACTTTATCACTAAAGAATGGAATGAACCAAAACTACCAACAATCTAGACCCAAGCACAGCACTAGCAGGCTCAATGATACATACTGCCAAAGCAGACCAACAACGAGGCTAGCATTAGAACCAGTCATGACGTGGTAGTAGAGGACCCAATAACAGATACACAGTTCAAGACATGAAAAGGCACAGATGAAATCTGGGACAAAACATCCCACACTGGGGAGAGAAAACACTCCCTAAAGGAGTAACAAAAAACAAAGCCTAACAAGATAAAAAAAAACTCCGGTATCCAACAATGTCCTTGGAAAAGCTGCCTCTAATTCGGAAGACTTATTCGCCAGAGGAATAGCCAAGCCACCCATGCAACACCACGATCTCAATCGAATCCAACCGATACCCGGCTAGGGAAGGATGAGGAGAGGCGGAGGGTGGAACTTCCATCAAGATCTGGCGGAGAGAGGTTGATCTGGATGTGGAAGATGGCGGTAGATGGCGAAGGGGAGCAGCACAGAGATGGATAAGGACGGCGGCAACGGAAGAAAACCAGATCGGACCCATGCAAACGCTGGATGATGAGGGGGAGGATGGTGGAGGACGACGACGGGAACGGCCGAGGATGGTGGTGGAGGGGTGGATTGACAAGAGGGAAAGGGGGGGAGGTGGAGGTGGAAGGCGGCAGCCCCACCACCCCCCAGGAAATCTTGCTCTCGGAAAACTTTTAGAGAGAAGGCAGAGAAAAAACAGTAGAAAGAGAGATTGCCATTTCTCACATTCTAATTAATTAATTAATTAATTAAGACTTGAAAATCAAGAACGCTATAGGTGCGAAGCAAGGCCCAATATTGGTTGGTTTCAAAAGTCAACAGATGTGGGACAAAATTATTCATCCCACGAGTTTTGCACCAAAATTGACTCCTGCAACCTTTTCCATTTGACTCTGTCATTGCCAACTTTTAGCCAAATTTTTGTATGTCATAATTCAGAAGTCTCGAACGGCTACAATAGTGCTTGAATTTTGCACATCTCCATGTGTATCAATTTCAAGTTGAGGTTTCATAAGCATAAAGTTCGTCCAAAAAAGATGTATTAGGAAATGCCAGAAAAAATTAATGGCTCTTTAACAGAAAATTGATTGTTTATTTTTTCCACTTGAGAACACTAAAACATAGATGGCAAAGAATTATATTTTTATCCAGAAAGAAGAAAATTAATTTAATAATCTTTGAAAATGAATTACAAATATTAAAGATAACATACATCAATCGATCAAAATTTCAAGCTCTAAAAGGGATGATAAGTCCCTTCAAAAAGTACAAAAAGTTGAAGAAAATAGGGGATAAATTATAAAATCTCCCATCAATATGTCATATCCATTCTCTATTAGAGTTTTGAAGATTGGTTGAAGATGCTCTAAGGACGGCCAACCTTCCATTTATGTTTGTTTCTAAAAAAGGGTAAAACGGTCAAACATTTGGACATAATCTGGTGTGTCTAGGCTATGAGTTAATGAACCCTAAATTATACTTCGAGTGGTTTAAATAAAAACTCAAGCCCATTTTATTCAGGGACGTCGGCCGCAATTGAGGTCGAGGGGGTTCAAACAAACCTCTTGGTTTCGAAAAATGCACTAAAATTTTGTATATTTTTACATTTAATTTGGTTTTCCTTTAATAGTATTGGCATAGCATTATTCATACGCAATTTTAGTAAATAGAGATTGACTTGAATTTGAGGGTAAGTAGATAATATAACTCAACAAAATAAAATAAACTAAGCCCCAATAAATTTTAACCCAAAATAAATATGTTTATTTTATATGAAAAGTGAGACTCAAAAAATTTCTTTGCATTTTCTGTCACTAACTCACTGAAGTCGCCTCGATTTTATTGATACCCAACTAAGACCTAGCCTTCTCCTAATATTTGTTTCTAGTGAAGGGTAAAACGGTCCAAACTGTTGGATTAGAATGATACTAGAAAAGAATTCGTTGACTGATTGAAATGAGAACATTAATTGTAAGACCTTTTGGTCAATACCCATTATAGTGTTCAAACCCTAACCTCCAATTTCGCAAGTAAAAGCTTTTTATTTCTTTTCCTTGTTGACCTGATCTGACATGTTACTAAGGTAGAGTCAAGAGTTGAAGAGATGTTTTGGCAAATGAGAGCTTGACAGCTTCGTATCACCCATTTTGCTCAGCTGATAAATGACTGGTTGACAGAAAAATAACAAAGATATAGCAAGAATGGTGACAGAAAGAAACCAGATTTCCAAGACTCTGATGGCTTCCAAACCATGCTAGTTTTACCCAATTACAACTGTTTCACTTCTACTAATTTTCCATGTATTGCATCAGATCTGAGTATCTGTGAAGGTTGAAAGGAAAGAGAGGTTTTGAGGAAGCTCATAAGGGAAAGAAAAACAAACCAGAAGCAAGAGGGAAAAAAAAAAATGAAAAAGAGAAAAGAGGGAACTAAATCTCAACTGCAGAGATTCCCCTATGCCAAAATCCATCAAGGAGATCTATGATAAAAAAAGAAATATATCTACACACTTAACCCATCAATATTATCTCTTTCTAATTTGCACAAATTTTTTATTAAAATGATGCAAAAACATTAAGAAACTACTTTAGTACTCCAATTAACTGGAAGCAGTTCAAGGAAAGCAGGACATGGAATAGATCTTGAAGTAAAAAACCTAGAAGCTGAAATTTAGAAATTTAGCCCCAAAAATATGTATATATATTTAGATCATACAAAACTTCTTTCTTTTTCTTTTTCTTCTTTTTTTTTTTTTTAAGGAGAAAAATATCCAAAAACAAAATCGAGAAGAAAGAGGATACGTACTAAAATAGACGAATCAGAGAAATTGTATAATTTTTTTTTTTTTTTTGATAACTTCCAACATTTCACTAAAAGCTGGAAGAAAAAACATGGAGCTGGATTTGAAATTTTAAAAATTGAAGAACGAGATCGATCTTGATCATGTGAGAAGATGAAATCTACAGAAATACCCATCAATAATTCAACCTAAATCATAAACAAAATACCAAGATAGGTAAAAATAACATAATAGCCTTGTTTGCCCTTGTTCCTTTTAATCTTTGTTGTATTTTTCAGAGATTAATAAAATCTCTTTTGTCTAGCAAAAAAGAAAGAAAAAAACCCTAATAAATAGAAAACAACAAGAAAAAGATGGACAAGAAGAACAACCAACATGGAGTGGGATTTCCAAATTTCAAATGGATTATGGATCTGGATGTGAGAAGTTGGAATCTAGAAATATAACCACCAATTATACCTTCACTTAAACAAAAAGTTACCTAATAATAAACTGCAAACTAAAGAGATAACAATCCATAAAACTTCAATAAAAGCAAGAAAACAAAGGGGGAAAACCTGTTGTTGGCATATTCATAGAGCCGGCCACGGGTTGAGAAGACAATGAGGGCAACTTCCGCATCACACAGCACCGATAACTCATAAGCCTTTTTGAGCAGTCCATTCCTGCGCTTACAGAAGGTAACTTGGCGATTCGTCGTGTTTTCGATCCTCTTGATCTCGATCTTTCCCCTTCCCAATTTTCTCTGGGAAGATTCTTCCGAATCTTGATTAAGGAAGGCCATATCTTTCTAAAGCTGAAACAAGAAAAACATGTTTTATGGCTTTTCTGAGCAGATTTAATCCTTAATTGGGGATAAGAAACTTCAAGCAAGTCCAAACAAGCAACACAAGGATTATAGAAACCCGTTGGTGTGTTTCGGGTTTTTTAGCTCACTAACCTTGTAAGGAAAAAAAATGAGAGAGGAGATTAAGCAAGACCTTCTTCTTGTTCAAGTTCAATCTATGTTAAGGCACAGGAGAGTTGCAGAAAATGGAAGTTTGGTTTGATCTATGGTTTTTTATAGATAGAGAAATAGAGACCCCCCAACTCACTCTATTATTTATGTTGTATAGATACAAGATACTATATAGCTTTATTTGTTTGTGGGCAAGTTGTATTGAAGATGCAGAGAGGGAAAAAGAAGGTAATGATGTTAAATTTCAGACTCCATTTAACCACCCATTTTTTTACTTTCAGGTATGGGAAAAAGGAAGGGAAATAATGAGAGGTTGTTTTGGAAAGGGACTATTAATGGGTTTGGATAGGACCTTGGTGAAGTTGCACCCTAGCTTTGGGGACAATGGAGAGTGGAGAAAAATAAAGTGAGAGAACCATTTCCTCTAATTACTTTGCATTACTTGCATTTCTTCATTTTGTTGTTTGTTTTTTTTGCCAAAAGAGTTGCCTCTCGATCTTACCCTGTGGTTAAAATATTTTGTCTGAAAATTACATTTGCGCCTTCTAGTTATAGCGATATTTTTCTTTTATTTTATATTTATTTAGAAGGATTTTTTAAATCTCACTTTTGTAATAATGACTTGCTTTTGTATTTCCAGAGCACGAGAGACATTGACAATGTTTCAAGATCAAATGACACATACTACAAAACTGGCTCACAACGAGTTTAGACGTAGACCTAACCATGGGTGCTCACGGTAGTAAATGAACCTACAAGGAAAACTCATCTCAAGCTGCAATAGTATAAGCATCATATTATTTGAACTAGCGAACCACTTGAGTTTGAAAAATGCACTATATTTTTATATATTTTTTATATAATTTGATGGGGCTGGTTTCCCTCACACTTAAAAAAAACTCATAAAAAAAAACCTCTCTCTTCCGGGCTCCACTGTGATGTTTTGAACCATTGATCTTGTTTAAATGAGTAAAACAAAAGGTCTTGCAAAAATTTCAGCTCAATCGTATATTAGTAAGTGTTTGATCCAAACAGTTTTTAAAACACTAGTTCTTGCCTCAGTTTTTGCAAAACTGTTTGGATCAAGCATTTACCGATATCCAATTGAGTTGAATTTTTGCAGAACCACATATTTTACTCATTTAAACAAGATGAACGATTTGGAACATCACAGTTGGGCTCGGAACAAAATCGAGTGTTTCCTCATGTGTTTTTTTAAATGTGAGGGGAACAGGCCCCTAATTTGAGAGTTTTTTTTTTAAATATTATTTGCATTGAACTAGTCAAACAAAGTCACAATAATTAACTTGAATTTGTAAGTAAATTAGTCTCGACAAGTTTTTAACTAAAATAAATATATTTATTTTATATACTAGTACATAATTTTTTTGTATATATATTTTTAACACCGCTAAGTTAAAATTTAGCTATCTCCTTCACAGATCCACCCTTTTCGAAATCCTAGCCTTCCCCTTTCCTTTCCTGCACCATCCACCACTCACCATGGTGTCCGCTGCAGTTCATCCCCTTTCAATCGCTGACCGCGATTTTCACTCTCTGTTTCAATCGGATTGACAAGTCTGGCGTGGTTGGATCCGTCACTCTCTCGCTCTCGCAGCCCTCTGTTACTTCGATATGTTTTGAGGTAACTTTTGGGTTTATTCTCTTGGCCGTTTTCTGCTATCTGTCTGCTGGTGTTGTATTCCATTGACATTTAATGTTATATGTTTGGATATCTGATGCTTCTGAGTAGTTATTTTTTATCCAACTGCGATGAAGGAGTTAGTTTCTCTGTTTATCGATAATATTCCGGGGAAATCCACCCATTTGTGGCGGAGGGATTTTTTTAGCAATTATGGTGTGGTTAGGGATGCATTCATCCCTGCCAAAAGGAGCAAGACAGGTAGTAAATTTGGTTTTGTTCGGTATGATTGCCATGTCTCTCCAGATGTGGTTATTTACAAAGCCAATGGTATGGAGGTGGAAGATAAAAATATGTGGTGAAGCTAGCAGATTTTGTCAAGAAGAGATATCCCCCAATCAGACCCTGCAGAAACCTCAAAATAGGGCGGTTTTTGCAGTTTCTAGTAAGGATGCGGATAAAGGCAAGATTGCGTACCAAAACCATAATGTAGCTAGGGTGGCATAGATCTTATGCACATGCTCTCATGGGAAGTGATTATAAGGATATGGGTAATAGCAAGGAAATGAACTCTACTCTGATGTTTCAACCTTCTTGGGTTGGCTTCACAAAAGTGCAGTGGCGGTTCTACACAAAATATTATCAGTTGATGAACTCCGAGTAGAAGTACAAAAAGAGATTGGTGGAGACATCCTAATCAAGGCAATGGGTGGTAAAAATATTCTTATCACTTTTCCGAACACAACTTTAATGCATGAGTTAATCAAGAAAGATTTGGTATGAACGATGGTTCGCGAGTATTAAAGCTGCTAGTATGGAGAGGCTTGTTTGGATATCTTGTATTGGCGTTCCACTAAACGTTTGGAATTCGCTTACTTTTAAAAAAATTGGAGGTCAATGGGGAGGTTTCATAGCAGTTGATGAGGATACTTTGTATGAGTCTTCATTCACAATTGCCAAGATTCTAATTGCAACCAATTTACAATCGAAGATAGATGAGGAAATTAATTTGGATATCAGTGGCAGTATACTTACTTGGTCAAAGTCTCTGAAACATCTTCTAGCCATTTACCATTTTCCATCCATGCTCACTCTAATCATTCTGTTGAATTTCTTGCTTGTCCGAAATTAGATAAGATGCCTACGGATGTTCCAATCTTGGTGTTTAATTCTAATGAGGAACATGAGAAGGCGGAAGCAAGGTTGGATGTCAGTGATAGTGCGTCAAATAACATTCATCAAGTTGTTAATAATAGTGTGTCCAATAACATTCATCAAGTTGTACAAGATTCTTTAAAGGATACTGAAATTTCGAGGTAGCTGGATCCGATTGGGAGTCGAGCCATTGATTCACCTTTCATTTGTGCTTCAATGGTGGCAACACAAGCTTGACGACTAATGATCCGGGAAAGGATATTATTGGGAATGAGGATGAGAAGAAGAAGATGGATGCTGATGTGGCTGTTACCAACAATGATAAGGAGGTCGTGGAATATGATCAAAGCTTCTGGAATCTTTCTGAAGTGGGCTTTCTTAAGGAGAAAGATGTGGAGGGTATCGAGTTGGTTGTGGATCTCAATCTAGTTAATGTTATGGAAGATACTGGGAAAGGAAAATGGAAGCAGAAAAGGATTGAAGATATGTTGGGTTTTCCTAAATCTAAGAAGAAAAATTGTCATAACAAGAAAAAAATGTGTAGTGTTCAGATCTGCTATTGTTGCTGCTGTTTTATCTGTTTCTTCTGAAAGCATCAACAAGATTCAACTTAATTCGGCTCAGGCTGCTCGGTCAATTAGCAAGATTTTGGGTGAAGATTATTTGGGGGAAGATGATGAGGTCATAAACAGTTTTTCCGTTGCAAGCTAATATTGTTGATAGCGGTGTCTTTTTTGGGCATTTTGGTTAGGTTTTGTTTGGGGAGTTGTTTATCTTGTTGGGAGGTTTTGGTTGGCTTTTTGCCAGCATCGGGTTGTGTTTTCCCTTTTGGTTCCTAGCATCAGGTGTCTATTGGTGTGAGAGGAGTATTCTTTGTGGGTCTACCCTTTCCCCATCTTGATGTCTATTGCTTGGATCCCTTTAATCTTTGTAATTCGTTTTCGAAGGTTAATAAAAATTTTGCTCTTAAAAAAAAAAAGTTAAAATCCAGCAGCCACGTACCCATGTCAACTCCCCATTACACAACAGCGGGCTGAGCAAACTCCCCAAAGGAAGTGAATGGAGCACGCATAATGACTATTTTGCCATTGCATGCATTAATTAAGATCGCTAAACCCTTCCATACATGCATAATGTTTGCTTTACGTACCCCTACATATATGCAGAATGTCATATTCTACCAGTCTATATTGTGATGCTTATCATCCATCCCTATCGGTGGGAATGTCTTGATGTAGAACAAGTAGCGGTCTAATTTTTTAATCAAATGGACCAGTCGAAGCTCCGGGGGCCAGTCCAAACAACTTAATTGAAAATTGTCAAATTTGGAATTTATTGAAGAGCTCGGAATCGGCCCAAACTTGGTGGGCTGAAGCAGAATCGCGTTGCGGTAAAGACTTACCACCCCAAAGTCACAACCCATGGTGGATTTCGGCCAAATTTCTTCATTTAGGCCTTCAATTTAGTAATTTTTGCTATTTTGTGAAATATTTAGATTACGAATTACTCTTAGCGTGTAATTCCGTTTTCAATGATTCCAGCTGGGAAAGTCTTAGATTTATTTCTAATTTTCAATTTTAGGAGTTTCCCTAATTTCTGAGATATTTTATTTTTTAGGGAAATGCTACAAACCACCCAATGGGTGGTGAATGAGTGAGGTAGAAGACAAGGAAAACACAATTCCCAATGCATAGTGGCTGAAAAAATGATAAAGTTGCATTGGGAATTGTGTTTTTCGTGTCTTCTTCCTCACTCATTCACCACCCATTGGGTGGTTTGTAGCATAACCCTATTTTTTAATAGTATTTGCTAGGATTTCCCTATAAAGGGCATTAATCTCTTTATTTCGGCAGCTTTTAAGCAAATATAATTATGAGTTAATCTCTTTCTCTTGTGGATTCAAGAACTCTCGTGGATTCGAGAACCTATCTCTTTTTAAATACTACGCTAATTATTCTCTCGTGAATTCCGCTACGTCATGTCTGCTCTACTCTTGAATATCAAATTACTGTTTTACAACTGCATAGCGCATATCAACATGAATACATGATCCATGATTATTTTACCGGTTTCCTATTATGATTAGTATCGTAAGTTAACTTGGCTTCCTAAATAAACAGGCACTATCACGTGGGAGAGTGGATGTAAACTATGAAATATGCCTTACATATTTCATATGTTAACTATAAAATGTTTCCTAAAGCTATGTTACTAAGTGTATCACAGGAATGCTACGTTTTTTTTTTTTTTGTGTGTGTGTGTGTTTATGTTACATGAAAATTTGGTGCATATTACGCATATTTTTAAGTGTTAGTTACACAATTTTTCTGTTATGGGTTATACATATTTTTGGTAATTAAATATTTTGTTACCAACCAACCGCGGCTAGCTTAGATAGCCAAGATTTCTGCATCTCACTAGTAAATTATAGCATATGAGGTATACATTTTTTTTGTAATCAAATATTTTGTTACTGACCAACAGCGGCTAGCTCAGTTAGCCAAGATTTCTGCAAGATCTTACTAGCAAGTTAGGAGTTATTTCCTTTGGATTTGTCGAGATTATTTTTCCTTAATGGGGTTATTAGTTGAGTTGGATTTATAGTGATTGTCAAATTGTTTCCAGTTTAGGTAAGTATAGTGATTGTTGAGTTGGATTTATAGTGATTGTTGGTTCCTTTTAATCAATCATTGTAACTTTGATTAATAAAAATTTTTTGCCGTTCAAAAAAAATTAAAAAAATTTGTTTCCAGTTTAATGTAATTCTGATACTTGTATTTTCCTACCTATTGTAATAAAATAAAATAAAATTTTGCCCAAATTGCATATTAATTACGAAGGTGTGTACCCTAGACTTCTCCAAACAAAAGTTTCCTTGCAATTTACGGCTGTCGTAGTGCCAAAATTGAACTGGTAATCAAAGCAGCACAAGAGCAAAATGTTCAAGTTAGATTCCCCTAAATGCAATGCGCCGATCCACATAAAGTTATGTGACTCCTCCATGCGCATGGAATAATTTTCCATGACAAACATAGCTTGTGGCAACAGTGACAATCCACCTGGTTTGTTTCCTATGATGGGCAGTTTTATTTTTTACAAAAACATATCACATACTTAAACACCTAGCTACCTCTTCCAACTTTGATCTTAGGGAAATTTAAGGGTTGTGATATGATCAAGTTAATTATACACTTTTTGCGGACTGGTAGCTAGAGTCAGGATTTTGACTCATGATCTAATAGACATATGATTATCTAACTAGGTGATAAAAATAAATAAATAAAAAGAAATATGATTATCTAAGGGCATGTTCCAAGTGTAATTTTGTTCACCCTCGCTTTGTTCACCGTCGGAGTGGGTGAGCTCATTCGTGGGTCAGCTCATTCTGTGTCTCATTTAATCATTTTGTTGATTAGAACCATTTAATTTTTCTAGATTCATCTACTAGGGGATCTTAACAAAATTCAGCTCAATCAAATATCAATAATTGTTTCATCAAGAAGAAGTTTATTTGTTCTCTTTAAAATTATTGAGTTAAAATTTGAACTCGTGGAACAAACGCTTACAAATATCTGATTAAGTTGAATCTTTTCATAGTCACCTAACAAATGAATTGGAACAAAATGAACAGTCATTGATTGTCGTAGAGAAACACAAAATAAGCATACCATCGTAAGCGGAGGGGAAAGGGGAGGGGAATCCAACCAAGAGTTGGATAAAGTAAAACACCTTTTGGCATAGCCCAATAACATGCAATGGCCCAAGCCTAAACACCTAAAAAGGCCAAACCTATTCCTAAAATCCTAGACAATCAAGAACCTGTTTCAATCCCCCAATTAACAGGAAGTCGATCGTATTTCTTTTTTTTTTTTTTTTTTGAACGGCAAAAAAGATTTTATTAATCTTTGGAAACAAATTACAAAGATTAAAGGGAACCGAGGATACGGCATCAAAACGCTAAGAGAAGCCCCAACAAAGTTGACACCCCTCAAAGCGGCAATCATATGCCACCTTGGATCCAAAGGGAAATAACAATGTTAACCAGCGGTCAACCCTTACAAGAACAACTGATACATCCTCAATGCAAGATACAAATCAAAGAGGAGATACAACTCAGAACAAGATACAATGGCTAAGAGGACAAAATCAAGATCTTATCTAGGATAACCTTGAGCACAGCAACGAGAAAGCCTGACAATTGGGAATAGCATGAACATATCTTCACTTCAAAGAAAGATCCCACAAGATAAGAGCATATCAATCCGAAGAAATGAGAAGCCAGCAACCTTCAATTGTCAATATTTCTTTGTAGTACAGCAAATCTATTCGTTCCACAATACATCTACATATAGCAAGGAAATTCTTCTTATGGATAGTCAGAGGATGCTAGCTTGTTCCAATTCACTTAAGTCAGTTTTTAAGGGCTGTTTGATAAAATAAAAAACTGAAAGCTGAAAAATTAAGCACTGAATGCTGAATGTTTTAAGCTGAAAAGCTGTTTGATAAAATAAATTAATCACTGAATTAAAAAAATGATTTTTTTGTACTAATTGTCTCTTAATCTTACTAATGGTCATAATGTATCTGTGGTAGTGGTGGAGTGGTGATGGAGGGTGGTGGTGTAACGGTGGCAGTAGAGTAATGGTGATGCGATGATTGATTGTAAGCACATAAAAATTCAACTAAAATTAAGTAGCTGAAAGCTACTTAATTTTTATTACTAATTTTTTAGCCTACATTTTAAGTTACACTCAATTTGTTAAGTAACATAAAATGTGGTTATCAAATTTAGTTAATCATTTATTACTTAATTGATTCAGTTTTAAGTGCTGAATTTGTGTTATCAAACAAGCCCTAAGTTGAAGTAATATTGTGAGAGAATGACCTTTCTTGTAAAACACAAAGTCAGTTTTAAGTTGAAGCCAAGAATTAGAACAAGGCACGTATCATTCCAAACTGCAGGCAAATTTGTCGGCTTTCCATGTACCCAACAAGATTTTCTAATGTGCCCCGAAAGTAAAAACTAGTAGATCATATTAATTAGTAATTACACGAGTCCGGTTTTGTTCACCCTTATCAAATTGGGAAGTTATTCCATGCCCTTGGGCCATTTCTCCATCAAATGAGGGTGATCATTAAAAGTGATGGTAATGTTTACCTTCATTTGGAATGTAAGGGTAATGCGTACAAAGGCGTTACGAATTATTAACAGTTGTACCCAAAAATAAATTCGGTATTTGGAGGATATCCCTTTCTGGTTCCATGCACTAAGCTGTCTTTCCAAACTGTAGGCAAATTTGTCGGCTTTCCATGCATGTACCCAACAAACAGACTTCCTACGTTTGTAATAGATCATCTTAGTAGTTACACACATTTTATGTCTTGAATGTTGTCACATAAAATTCAAGCCAACATACCTCTTTCTTTTACTTTGACAAAGCTGTGATTTGCACAATACTTTTCTTAGGTTATTTCCATTCGGGCCCTTGGCTGGCAAATGATTGTTGATCCCCGGGGATGCCATCTTTGTTGGGATGTCCGGGGTTCGTAGTGATGCCTTTTTGTCTTTGGTCCTTTTAATCATTGTAATGTGTTTCCAATGATTAATAAATTTCTTTTGCCTATCAAAAAAAAAACATGTACCTCGGACTAATAATTACCGAGAAAAATGTCTTTGAATTTATGAGCTGATCAACATCACTTTGGGAGTATTACGTTACCAAACTGTCGTAAGGTTTCCTATGCACCAGATCGAACATCTTGGAAAAAAAGTAACATCCCATTGAGTGTCGGACCCAAAAATTTAACGGAGACGACCGTGGGAACATAGTCCCCCAAAAATATTTTTGTATAGTATATCACATTGAAGGGAAAGGCTACAATATACACCCATTAAAAGTGTGTATTATATGCACCTATTGTATGGTCCACCTTTCATTATTAGCTACAAAAGTATATACACCCTCCGTACATTTTTAAATGTGTTGCTTCGTAAATTTAACTTATTAAAAGAACATCATCATTAGTACATGTTTTTTTTTGCTAAATGAGAGAATATATATATATATAGATCAAAAAAAAAAATATGACGAGATTGGGTGAGAAAGGAGAAGAGTCAATCATTAGTATATGTTTAATATCAGTTTTTACCTCTACTTTCCAAAATTATCTTCTATTTTTACTTATTAACTTTTCAAAAGGGCAAAATAATAATTGTACAGACTTTTATCATTAACTTTCGAAACACACACATATTAAGGGACAACCCAAACTTGAATACTCTACTTTTATTTGGGGACAGAGGGAGTAACATACAAGATTTATGAAAGTCCATGAAAAATAAACAAAAAGTATTTTTCCATGACTAATAAAAACAAAAACAATATTCAAGAAAGTAGACTAACAATCTTTGAACCATCAATTGTAAAATTACCTTGTTGTTATCTATTGGGGCGGCAGCCGTTGGGGAGTTATGACTTATGCCCGGTCGTTACTTCTAAGATCCCGGAATTAGTCGAGATGCGCGCAAGCTAGCCCAGACATCTGGTTATCAAAAAAAAAAACTTGTAAATTTACAGCATTTTGAGGTATTTTAACTTGAGGTATAAAATGAGAGCTATCTATTTCGCCTCACATTATATAATAAGAGTTGTATATGTGCTGCAATTCAGTGAGGACCTTACATATTGTTGTACATATGTAGGATTAATATATTTTATAGTATTCTTTAATTTTTAGTGGGGGCATTGCTTGACCAAATCCTAGTCCTAAATTAATGGGTTGCCCCAAGCGTAGGGCTGAGACCGGTGTAGCACAATATCCGGTAAGACCGGAGTCGAATCCACAGAGAACGGTGTAGAGTGCTTGACTAAAAACTCGGGCTACTAGGTTTAACTTGGCTCTTAGGTAGCCACCCTTGTGATTTGATTGGGAAAATTACCTAAACTAAGGGAAAAATACTGATTTTACTTTAATTAATTTAAAGGAAAGTACGGTCGTGGGGTTCATAGCACCCGTGACCAAGTCCGGATATTCCTGCTCCATTCAGTGTTCTCAAAACATTTGATTCTAGAGAGAGAAAGGTACCCCGAAAGATGCGAATCCTCGCGGTCGCCGTTTACCCGTGTACAGCGAAAAACGAGTTTTGGTCCCCCGTTCCCCGCGTTACATGGGCTCCGACAATGCCCGGATACGTCTGACGGAAGCCCTTTAATAACCTAAAATTGCTTTTTCCGTTATTATTTTAGAAAATAGGAGCAGAACAGATCCGGGCCTGGCCACGGCGTGTTAATCACCCCGCGACCATACCTATTGAACTACTCACTCATGATGGCTTGAATAACTACGAGAATTCTGAAATAAATCATGCTCTTAATAATTAAAAATAAATTTAAGCGAAGATCCGAAAACAAACGCAGACAAACTCCTGCGAACTGAGTTTAATGGAAAGAAAACATGAAGTTACCGAAGCAATACTTGAAATCAACGACGAAACTCCAAAACTTCAGTGCAAAAATCTCCGGAAAAGAAGAATCTCCAAAGGAAAATCGGCTACTACTTGAAAGCAAAAATTAGATTAATGTTCGAACCCTAATTCGGCCTAAAAACGGGGTATTTATCCTCCCCCGAAGTCAACACACGTGGCATGGTCAACCGGGCAGTTTGATGCCCTCGGTATCGATACAGGAGAAGTCCTGTATCGATACCCGTGGGTTCTGTTTTCTCAATGCTGCTTGGGTATCGATACAGGGAAAGTCCTGTATCGATACCGGTGCCCCTAAGCTGACTTTTCAGATTTTGGGTCGTCCTTGCTTGGGCCCCACCGGTTCCCCGCATGCCCGATGCCTCGTGTTCACTTTAAGTGCTCCTTTTCGACCGGTTACCTACAAAACAATCACAAACACCAAAAACAAGAGAAACACCGCATCAAGTGGAAAATGAGATAAACCGCGCCTCTAATGCGCTAATTCGCCCTACTTAGGCGCTTATATCTGTGATATTACGCGCCTATCACACCCCCCAACTTGAGCGTTGCTAGTCCCTAGGAACGAACGAAAATAAAACAATGAAAGGAAACTAGAAAAACACCAACGGGGGTACGGGGGTTATGACACCTGTAAAAGCAATCAAACATAGCAATAGATATTCGCCTCCTAATATGCCTGTAACTCAAATGCATGCATGCTTTGACAGAAAATTGAACATGGTTAGCATAGCGCCACATGCGCGAATAAATATTCCTACAGAAAATAATCGCGTCACATAACTCACTTAGATCACTCAACATCCCATATAAGCGCTTGGCGAGATGCGCGGAACTGAACAACTGGTTTCCACGTGCCAATCAAAGTCAACGCCTACAAGAAATAACCGCACAATGTGCACAATATGTCCAAGCATGATTTCACAAAATAAGTAACATCATTACTAATCATGCGTAAGTGAGAGATAAAATACGTGCACACGATCGACTAAGGACTTTTTGGATTATATTGACCTTGGTTAGAACAAAAATAGGAAACTGCAAAACCAGGCGGCGGCCTATAGAAGCTCAAGGTTAACTACCCTGACTGGCCGCACCTGTTACCTCTAAAACCTGTCAATGCGCTCATCGGCGCCACCCAAACCAAGTCCACAAAACAAAATAAAAACATAATCCATGCAAGTTATATTACAGACCCCAAATGAAAAGAACAAAAGTTCCACATAAAATAACAAACTGTCCTAACATAAAATAACACCTCCTCATCGTACTACCTACCCTCCAATCAGCCCCATGCAACACAAGTGTCTCAATCACTCCGACTCATCCTCACTCTCCTCAGTAGCATCACCCTCATCAGCGAAATCATCACTGACCTCCAACTCCGGCAACTCCAGAGGAACATATGGAGTCGAAGTCGACCCCTCAATTCGGCCCACCATCCACTCCTGCCGGTGATTCATCTGCTGCTGAATCCTTGCATTCTGTCGCAGCTCCCTCTTAATCTTCTGATGACTCCGGATGGTAGCAACACCCTGGCAAAAGATCTTCTGTAGCCAGGTAGTATTGGATGCGTTGGGGGGAGGTTCGGTAGTCAAAAAGGCTCCACCCCTAGCACCGCGAGACTGGGCTATGCTCTTAGTCAGAATAGTGCTGTCAATCGGCCCAGGTCTCAGTGGATCATTGTTGAACCACTTGGCCCCTGTCAACCCCGAATCTCTAGCAATGGCCGTAATCAGGCAAGGGAATGGCATTCTCGTCTGTGTTGGGGCATCTCGAAAATCAATAATTTTAGAGTAAATAAACAGTGCCCAGTCACAAACTGTGTCTACCTCCGAGAAAGCCGATATCAAATGTCCAGTATTTTCAGAGGGCTTATTCTCAGTCGCCCTCGGGTCTAGGTTATAGCACACCACCTGGTTCAGAAAACGGATTGCCGGCTTAAACTTGCCCGGCCGGTGAGGAATACTAGCATCTCTACTTTTCTCATACAAACTACGCGCCACTCGGTGCGGGATAAAATCCTCAGCGGGGCAAGGGTAGTTGGTATCGGTCTGCCTCACATACCGCAAACTCGCAGCAATGATATCGGGTGTGATTATAATGGGCAACCTAGCTACTCGTGAGGTTATCTGAGTCGCGGAACTAAATGCAGTCCCGGATGCTGGTACCTGAAATTTTTTATAGAATTCCCTCACGAGTTCTAAATTATACCCGGGGTTTGGCTCGAACCAAAATGACATACCTTGCCGCATGATGGCTTGTATGGTGACGTCATTCTCGAGGAACCCGTCCCGGATAATGTGGCGCTCATTCTTGACGCCCCTCTGTTCAATGGAAGCCTCCCACTTTTCCCGTTCATCCCGGGCAATCTGATCTTTGCTCCTCCTTCCTCCGGTCGTTTGCTCAGGAGGAGCACTGGAGGACGCCACCCCTTTGGCCTTAGCACTAGCACTAGCCTTCCAAGGTGCCATGTTTTGAAGGTTGGTTTTGGAAGTTAGGGTTTTAGATCTGGAGAGATAAGGGTTTTGGACGGGATTTGAGAGGTATATGTGGTAGAGGTGGAGAAAAGGAGTGTTTTGGTGAAGTTTGGTGGAATTTGGGTGAGATTTGATGGAGTTATGGAGGTTTGAAGGGTATAGCAATGGTGGTTTTTCGTGGGTGTTAGGGTTAGAGAGAGAGAGAAGGTTGGGAAGAAGATGAAGAAGTGAGGAAGATGACCGGTCGAACCCTTTAAAATTTGCGATTAAGGGCCTCGGTATCGATACTAGCATTGTGCTGTATCGATACCCGTACGTTCTGTTCCGGATTGGGACACCCGGTTATCGATACAGTACTTTTGCTGTATCGATACCGACAGGCTTTTTTTTTTTTTTTTTTTTTGAAATCAATAGGCTGGGGTTATGGGTTTTGGTTTCCAAAACATGACACCTAATCAGACTTCTTCAATTATTAATCCCTCAAACTCACATTGCTTCCCAAATTTTCCCATAGCAGTACGACACTTATGATGCACAGAGCTTGACTCCCCCCAAACTTCAATCCAACCAAAACACCGGTTTCCTAAGTTAGACACGGGAACTGACTCGGACTGGTTCAAGATGGGTCAACGGGACTCGTATGTGGTTCAATCATGCAAAAACTGCCTTGTTTCATCCCCTATGCACGTTATTCACTCTCACAAATGCATGAAAAACAACTAGTCTCTTACTTGCAAAACAAAAGCCTACTATTTTATGCGATTGCAGAAAGGAATTCAAAGAACATGGGAATGCTTCTCAGGATACGCTATTATTACTGTGGGGACACTTATTCACATGCTTGACAGTGCATCATGCTCAATATATATAGCCAAATATATGCATGCATTCAAGTAACAACCATACATTCAAGTTAAACACTCGCTCGATGATACTTACAAGATGCATAACACCAGTATCCCCGAAGACTAACTAGCAACGCTATAAAAAGTACAAAGTACACCCTCCCCCCAACTAGAAACATGCTATGTCCCCAAAGCATGGAAACACACAAAAGAAAGAACAAGGGGAAGAACTGGACCTCCGGGTGGCAGCCAACCACCATGACCTCGACTGATATACGAGGAATTTCAAGTACGCTCACCGTGCAACCTGCAAAACACGTCAGTCCAGCCCGGCACGTGGTATCCGGGCGTACACACAGAAAACCAAAAATAATAAAAGAAAATAAAAGACACCACCACTTCCGTCACGTGAAAGACACGGGTACTACTTTTCTCCCTAATTTTTCACTTAAATTTGTGTAGAGAAGGTCATCAGAACAATCCCGGGTAAGTCACGACTCAACAGGTTAAATTACTCAAGGTTATTCCTCAACGAAATCAGAGCCAATCGTCTTTTATGACTATCCGAGACACGGCAATAAGATTGTCAGAAACCCAGATACACAAATCGAAGGCTAGAAATTAGGTGGCTATACCGGACCAAAATTGTTTTTTTATTTTTTATATTCGTTTTAAGAGAATTAAAATAGATACTAAACTACACAAAACGCCCTTACTAACCGGAGCTGGGCACACGATCCTTATTTTAATAGCGGCGTGCGAAGTTATAAATACCCAAGTCAATAATGGGTACCCCTATCGCTAGGGGCCGGGTCCACACTCAATGAAGAGCATGGTACGCGTGAGCTACCCGTAAAAACACAGCCCAATGGCTAAACAACAGGAGTATCCGAGTAGATGGGATCAACTAAATCCTCCTCAGGTTCACCTACGTCCATGATTTCTAAAAATGGTTTAAGACGCTGCCCATTAACTTTGAAAATATGATTATCCTTAGGGTCGCAAACATCTATAGAACCGTTTGGGTAAACCTGATGAACTATATACGGTCCATCCCAACGAGACCTCAACTTCCCAGGAAATAAGTGAATGCGCGAATTATATAATAACACTTTTCGCCCAACACTAAAGGTTTTACGCTGGATATTCCTATCGTGGTACGCCTTAACCTTAGCTTTGTAGATGCTGGTGCTCTCATACGCATCATTCCTAATCTCCTCGAGCTCACACAACTGGAGCTTCCTATGGGCACCTGGCTCTGGCAAACTTGCGTTCACCGTTTGAACAGCCCAATGGGCCTTATGCTCCATCTCTGCTGGCAGGTGGCAGGCCTTACCGTAAACAAACCGATAGGGTGAAGCACCCAACACGGTCTTGTAAGCAGTGCGGTAGGCCCACAACGCATCGATCAGTCGCAGGGACCAATCCTTCCTATTCTGGTTTACCGTTTTCTCTAAAATGCCCTTAATTTCCCGATTGGCCAGCTCAGCTTGGCCATTGGTCTGAGGGTGATAGGCGGTAGACACATTGTGAGAGATGCCATACTTCCTCATCAATGCCTCAAAGGACCTATTACAAAAGTGGGTGCCCTGATTAGAGATAATGGCACGTGGCATGCCAAATCTCGACAACACATGACTCTTTAAAAACTCCAGCACCACCTTCGAATCACTGGTCCTCGTGGGAATCGCCTCGACCCACTTTGACACATAATCCACCGCCAGGAGGATGTACTCAAAACCATGTGACACCGGAAATGGGCCCATGAAATCAATGCCCCAACAGTCAAAAACCTCCAACACATAAATATTGTGGAGGGGCATCATATTCCTCGGGCCGACTTTACCTAATTTCTGACATCGGTCACAAGACTTGCAAAACACATAAGCATCCTTAAATAGATTTGGCCAGAAGAAGCCACATTGTAGAACTTTGGCGGTGGTTTTCTTGGCGGAAAAATGACCGCCACACGCCTCCGAATGACAAAATTCTAAAATTCCCCTTTGATCACTCTCGGGGACACAACGGCGCACTATTTGGTCCGCGCAGTACTTAAACACATAGGGATCATCGAAAATTTACTGCCGGACCTCTCTCAAAAATCGCTGCTTCTCAGATGTAGACCAATGAGGTGGAATCTGCCCAGTCACCAAATAATTGGCGATATCTGCAAACCACGGGCACGTACTAGCAGCGAACAACTGCTCGTCGGGAAAGGTATCCACAATAGGGAGATGAGAGGTGGGGTCCTCAAACTCCAAACGAGACAGGTGATCAGCCACTACATTCTCAACCCCTTTCTTATCCTTTATGATGAGGTGGAATTCTTGCAGCAAAAGAATCCACCGGATAAGGCGAGCCTTCGCATCCTGCTTGGTCATCAAATACCTCAAGGCCGCATGATCGGTATAAACCACAATCTGCGACCCCACCAAGTAGGACCAGAACTTATCTAAGGCGAACACAACCGCTAATAACTCCTTCTCAGTGGTGGTATAGTTCAGTTGTGCCTCATTCAATGTCTTGCTCGCATAATAAATCACACAGGGATCTTTCCCTCGCCTCTGACCTAAAACTGCTCCGACTGCATAGTCGGACGCGTCACACATAAGCTCAAACGGCAAACTCCAATCCGGGGGCTGAACGATCGGCGGAGACTCCGCTTCAATTTCTGGAACGCCCCTTCACAAGCGTCGGACCACACAAAGGGTGTGTCCTTCGCTAACAAATGACATAAAGGTCGGGAAATAGCGCTGAAATCCTTAATGAATCGCCGGTAAAAACCGGCGTGACCTAAGAAAGACCGGACATCCTTAACAGTTTTCGGAGAGGGAAGATTCGCAATCAAGTCTATCTTCGCCTTGTCCACCTCAATACCCTTAGATGAGACAATATGTCCCAAAACTATTCCTTGGGTCACCATGAAGTGGCACTTCTCCCAATTCAGCACAAGGCGCTTCTCCTCACACCTAGTCAAGACTTTTCCTAAGTTCTCGAGGCATCCGTCAAACGAATCCCCAAAAACCGAAAAGTCATCCATAAACACTTCCACTATCTTCTCTACCATATCGCTGAAAATTCCCATCATACACCTCGAAAAGGTGCCGGGAGCATTGCACAAGCCAAAGGGCATGCGACGGTAGGCAAAAGTACCATATGGGCACGTAAAAGTGGTCTTTTCCTGGTCCTCCATGGCTACCTCAATCTGATTGTAGCCGGAGTAACCATCCAGGAAGCAATAGAAAGCTCTGCCCGCAACTCTCTCTAAAATCTAGTCAATGAATGGGAGGGGAAAGTGATCCTTCCGGGTGCTCGCGTTGAGCTTCCGGTAGTCAATGCAGACACGCCACCCGGTCTGAACACGGGTTGGCACTAACTCTCCCTCCGCATTCCTCACTACAGTCACTCCTGCCTTCTTAGGCACAACCTGCACAGGACTTACCCACTCACTATGGGCAATCGGGTAAATGATACCCGCATCTAGCAGCTTAAGCACTTCCGTCCTAACCACCTCCTTCATATTGGGGTTCAGACGGCGCTGAGGTTGCCTAGAAGGCTTCACATCCTCATCCAGAAAAATGCGGTGTGTACACACCGTAGGACTAATACCCTGTAGGTCTGCTATCGTCCAGCCAATTGCCCCCATATGCTCCCTTAGCAGGGCAAGTAACTTAGCCTCTTGATCCGCCTCCAAGGAGGAGGAGATCATCACCGGAAATGTATCATTACCTTTAAGGAAGGCATATTTCAACGTATCCGGTAGAGGCTTCAAATCAGGTTTCGGTGGCTGGACCGATGATGGGAGAGCTTGAGATAATGGGGCGCCCAGCGGTTCGGGAACTGGGTCCCAAACGGCGCCACATACATCCTCGACTGCAAGCATCTCCATCGAACTCCCAACCTCTGGAGAATCTAAAAATGACGCCTCATCGGCGGTCAGCGCTATCTCCAGAGGATCCCTATACAAAATATTTTCGACATGCTCCTGAACTAGCGTGTCGATCAGACTGACCTCATAGACCTCCTCATCATCCTCCACTCGACTATCCACATTGTAAACATTCACCTCCATTTTCAAGTCCCCAAATGATAATTGGATTTGTCCAGTCTTGCAGTTCATCACAGCACTGGAGGTGGCTAAAAATGGACGGCCGAGAATAATGGGAGTCTTCTCAAGTACTTCAGGGATTGGACACGTGTCCAAAACAATGAAATCCACGGGGAACAGAAACTCCCCCACCTGAATCAATACATCCTCCACTACCCCCTTAGGAATTCTCACACTCCGGTCAGCCAGCTGTAGCGTGACCGGTGTGGCCTTAAGATCACCTATGCCTAATCTCAAGTAAACCGAATATGGGAGCAAATTGACACTTGCTCCCAAATCTAGTAAAGCCTTATCGAAACTCTGACCCGCGATGGCTATAGGGATAGTGGGACAACCTGGATCTTTCCGCTTAATCGGAATATCAGCTTGGAGAATGGAGCTCACTTGCTCCGTCAGTAGCACGTTGCACTGACTCTTAGTTCTCCGTTTTGACGTGCACAGCTCTTTAAGCACCTTTGCAAACTGAGGAATAGCGTCAATGGCTTCCATCAAAGAGATAGGGAACTGAACCTTCTTGAACAGCTCAAGAATTTGGAAATGCGCATTGACGCTTGGCTTTGCCACCAAGCGATGGGGATATGGTGCAACGGGTGGCAAAGGAGTCGTGGGGGCCGCAGGTGCGGGCACCACCACTTCAGGTGACTCAGCTTCTCCCTTTTCTTCAGTACTCTTCCCCACATCCGGGACTACTACTGGTGCAGCAACCGGCGCCGTAGGTGGAACCGGTTTGTGCTTCGGAGGAATAGTCTTATCAATCACCTTCCCACTTCTGAGAGTGGTGATCGCTTTCGCTTCCTCCGGATTGGGATTCATATTACTTGGGCCTGAACCATCTCCCAGATAATTAGTACCGACAGCATTGGCGTGAGGTTGAGAGGGAAATTTTCCCCTCTCTTGTTGGCTTTGCCCAACTACTGCGGTCAACTGAGTCAACTGGGACCTAATGTCTCCTATGGCTTGCTTGGTCTGCTCAGTAAAGTTCAATTGGGACTGCATGAGAGCCTTCAACATATCATCAGTCTGCTTATCCCTCGGTGGATGATTTATGCCTGGGGGTGGTCCAGAAAATGAAGGACCGAACCCTTGCTGATTCTACGGGGGATAACGGTATTGGGACATTTGGCCTTGCTGAGGCCGATATGGTTGCATCTGTTGCTGAGGTGGTGCCTGGGGTGGCACTGGTGTTTTAGGATCTCTCCAACTCAGGGCTGGGTTATGCGCCCAGCCCGGATTATAGGTATTTGAGAACGGATCCCAACGTTGGTTCACCGCATTCACCTCAGCCTGGTTACTCTGGTATGCCTCCTTAACCATAGGAAAAGCGGGGCAAGCGGTCACCGAATGCCCCGGACACTCACACAGCGCGCACACCTCCTCAACTCTAACATCACTCACTTGTTGGACTTGCTTCATCCGCAAGTCCTCCATATGCTTTGTCAACCTATCCAGCTGACTCTGGACAGTATGGTCTCTCACACTAACAGGGAAAATACCGGACCCACTGGGTCCGTGTGCAGCCATGGCCCTGTCAGCGAGGTCGGAAGGTTCCCAACTTCGGTACTTATTGGCCAACTCCTCTAAAAAATCCCATGCCTCATCTGGGCCCTTATCAAGGAAATCTCCCTCTTTACAGAGGTCCTCAATCTGTTGGGTCGTCGCAATGTTTAGGCCCAGCTGGAAGGATGTTACCAACTGGTGTTTCTCAAACCCGTGGTGGGGTAAAGACAACAACAAGTCCCTAAACCTCTCCCAGCACCTCAAAAATGACTCTCCCTCTTTTTGCCTAAACGACTGGATTTGGCGAGTCAGGTGTTGTGACTTGCTCTCGGAGAAATATTTCTTATAGAAAAGCTCCCTAACAGCAGCCCACGTCGTGAGAGACTGCTCCTTTTGCATTCTGAGCCACTTGTCCGCACTATCTTTCAGTGAAGCAGGGAAAAGCTTAAGGTAAGCATTCTCCAACTGGGTAGTGGTGGCTAGGGTGCGCACCAACCCCTCGAAGTGGCGGACATGTTCATACGGGTCCTCGTTTTCCCTCCCATAAAATAGTGGGAGGGCATTGTGGGTTCCCGGTTTCACAGTGAAAGCGTTGCGTGCCTCCACTGTCTCGGTTGGCAGTACTATTGGGCCGCGAGGGGTGGTCCTCGCGGGATGCATATAATTGCGCATAGTTCTTTGTTCTGCCATCTCGACTGACTCAGGTTCCGAAACTGACTCTGACTGATAGAGCGGATTACTAATACTTACTGACTCAAAAGGTAATTCTATATAAAGACCGCTAATGGGAGTGGACTCTAAATTAGAAGACTCAGGCTGACTCGACCCCCCTTCTTTCCGAACTAATCGGTGCGTAGGGTCACGATAATAAAGAGGGTCCTGTATAGGAGAACCCTTCTTCTTTCTACCTATGGTGAATTAACAAATTAAATGGAAAAAAAAAGAAAAAGAAATAAATAGACTCTAACTACCCGAATTCTTAACACCTATGCCGCTCCCCGGCAACGGCGCCAAAAATGCTTGACCAAATCCTAGTCCTAAATTAATGGGTTGCCCCAAGCGTAGGGCTGAGACCGGTGTAGCACAATATCCGGTAAGACCGGAGTCGAATCCACAGAGAACGGTGTAGAGTGCTTGACTAAAAACTCGGGCTACTAGGTTTAACTTGGCTCTTAGGTAGCCACCCTTGTGATTTGATTGGGAAAATTACCTAAACTAAGGGAAAAATACTGATTTTACTTTAATTAATTTAAAAGAAAGTACGGTCGTGGGGTTCATAGCACCCGTGACCAAGTCCGGATATTCCTGCTCCATTCAGTGTTCTCAAAACATTTGATTCTAGAGAGAGAAAGGTACCCCGAAAGATGCGAATCCTCGTGGTCGCCGTTTACCCGTGTACAGCGAAAAACGAGTTTTGGTCCCCCGTTCCCCGCGTTACATGGGCTCCGACAATGCCCGGATACGTCTGACGGAAGCCCTTTAATAACCTAAAATTGTTTTTTCCGTTATTAATTTAGAAAATAGGAGCGAAACAGATCCAGGGCAGCCACGGCGTTTTAATCACCCCCGACCATACCTATTGAACTACTCACTCATGATGGCTTGAATAACTACGAGAATTCTGAAATAAATCATGCTCTTAATAATTAAAAATAAATTTAAGCGAAGATCCGAAAACAAACAAACGCAGACAAACTCCTGCGAACCGAGTTTAATGGAAAGAAAACATGAAGTTACCGAAGCAATACTTGAAATCAACGATAAACTCCAAAACTTGATCAAAGCAAAAATCTCCTAAAAGAAGAATCTCCAAAGGAAAATCGGCTACTACTTGAAAGCAAAATTAGATTAATGTTCGAACCCTAATTCGGCCTAAAAACAGGTATTTATCCTCCCCCGAAGTCAACACACGTGGCATGGTCAACCGGGCAGTTTGATGCCCTCGGTATCGATACAGGAGAAGTCCTGTATCGATACCCGTGGGTTCTGTTTTCTCAATGCTGCTTGGGTATCGATACAGGGAAAGTCCTGTATCGATACCGGTGCCCCTAAGCTGACTTTTCAGATTTTGGGTCGTCCTTGCTTGGGCCCCACCGGTTCCCCGCATGCCCGATGCCTCGTGTTCACTTTAAGTGCTCCTTTTCGACCGGTTACCTACAAAACAATCACAAACACAAAAAACAAGAGAAACACCGCATCAAGTGGAAAATGAGATAAACCGCGCCTCTAATGCGCTAATTCGCCCTACTTAGGCGCTTATATCTGTGATATTACGCGCCTATCAGGCATGTAATTCCTCGTGTCCTATACGAGGTCGGATTGCTTATCCCATCCAATATTTGGTACGAAAATTCGCTAGGATGAGTTTCACAATAATGGCGAAATTTAAATTGTTCATTATCAAAGGGTTTCAACGTCGTACAATTTTCTTTTGGGGACCACAACATCCAATGTAAACCCAAATGGGAGAACCAAACCCTAAATTGAAGTAGAAGGCATTGACAATTTTACCCATTACCTTTTTTTGGTAAAGTTAGATACAACGACGGAGATTGCGCAAATATCACTTCTCTCATTGCGCCATTTCAAAGAAACATGAAAACATAGCTATTAAATCAGGACAAATTTGTGGTTGAGATGAAGGAAGTGCAAAACCAATTATAGAATTAATTGATTGCCCGAAAAGAGGAAATTAAATGAAGTCATAAGCAGAAAATGATAATTGGCTTTCCTCTTTTCCCTAATTTGTTTTGGTTGTCAGATTTTTTTTCCTACTCATTATGAAGTACTATATGTCCTGAACTAAAAGACATAACCTGCCATTTTCTTAGCCTCTTAGAGCAAGTGCACCAATGGATAGCAAAAAATGCTACTCAACAGTGTCAAAATACATTTTACCTTGTCAATTTTTTCTCTCAAACTCCACCACTGCTCTTTACTCTCCTCTATTTCTCTATTAAATATTATTTTTTTCATTACAATAATAAAATTTTGACACCTACAGCCATAGAGAGATGAGAGAGAACACAAAGGATGTGACCAAAACTAATAAAATACTCCATCGCTAGTGAACAGTTCCTAGCAATCTCTGGCGAGTTTTTCTCACAAATGTAAAATACCTAGCCTTTTACCTAGTCTGGTGGAGGTGGTTTTTTGGGTTTCTCCTCTCTTTAAATAGTTAATTGTTTCTTTAACCTAGGCTTGTGCACATGCTCTTAGACAAAGCACCACTCAATAATAGGAGGATTCATACATAAGCATGCCTTTTGTCAAACATTAATTATTTGATATTTTTTAGCACCGTTCTTTTTGAAAAAATTTCACACCCTAATTGCGGTATTTAGATTATATTTGTCAAAACCCACTAAAACATATCCAGTTATTTGACTTGAAATTCCCGGCATGAGCTTTCACGAAGTTTTTGTACAAATCAATTGTTGTTTCTGGTGTTTTCAAACTTTCTCGGATTTTGAACAGCCCAAAAATAAAAATTCAGAAAGAGGAGAAATAATTTTCTGAACACTTTTTAAGGAATCCCAAGGGTCAATTTAGGGACAAACCAAATTAAAATAGTACCAAAGTTAAGAGATTGAAAAGGATTGATTGCTAATGAAATGTCCTTTTTGTTTCTTGAGGTAGATATGTAGCTAATATTCTCCCTTATATGTGGGACCACAGCTGCAGCAAGATGTGCTCATTGGAACATCAAACTTGATAGCGAGAGGTGCAGGGAGTTCAATGCCATACCATAACTAAAAAATCATGCCACATCTCATCTCACATTCTCACTATACGTAAATCTCTTTAATGTCCCAATCGACACCTGGTTCCCCTCACACTTAAAAAAACACATAAAAAAATTCCTCACTTTTCGGGTCTCCACTTTGATGTTCTGCACTGTTGATCTTGTTTAAATGAATAAAATAAAAAATCCTACAAAATTTCAGCTCAATTGGATACCGGCAAGTGTTTGATTCATACAGTTTTAAAAACACTAGTTTTTGTCACCGTTTCTGCAAAACAGTTTGGATCAAGTACTTGCCGATATCCGATTGAGCTGAATTTTTGAAGGACCTCTTATTTTAGTCATTTAAACAAAATCAACGGTTCGAAACATCACAGTGGGACCCGGGAACAAAATCGAGGGTTTTTTTAAGAGTGAGGCGAACCAGCCCCATGTATATATATATATATATATATATATATAGGGGCCGGTTCCGCTAACACAATTTTTAACACAAACTTTGACACAATATCTCAGCCATTGAAATGAATGGCTGAGATTAGAACATTAGAGGTACACTCTCTCTCACTCTTCTCCCCACCTCACCCAATCTATTTCTCTCCCCCACCTCAACCACGTTCTCTCTCTGTATTTCCTTATTCCCTACCCACTCCCCCACCGACGCCCTCTGGAGACTCCCCTCGCCACCGCGCGAACCCCCTTGCCACTCCGGCGACCCCATCTCTCTCTATCTCTCTCTCTCTCTCTCTCTGTTTTGAAAAAACAAACAGAAAAAATGACAGATTCGGCAACCCCGGCGAAGATTGCTGATGAATCCGGCGATACAGTAGCCCTCATCCCTTTCTCGAAGCTGAAAGCCAATCATCTTCTAAAATTGGGATTTGAAAATTGAGATTTTAATATTACAATTCACACCAAACAGTTAGCTTCATCTTTTTGGTTTTGAAAACAAAACTTAGATTTTTAACCCAACACGTAGTACTCGAGGGGAGATTCTGTCAAATTGAAATTTGAAGTTTTATCTCCCAACATTATAATGGAGGGGATGATTTTTGCTAAGTTGATGAAATTAATTTAAAGGTTTGTGATAAAAAAAGAAGGGGATTTGCAATTTTATTTTCCCCAATTTTTGCCTTGATATGCAGATGGGGGGAGAGAGAGAGAGAGAGAGAGAGAGGAAACAGGGGGAGAGAGAACGTGGTTGAGTTGGGGAAGAGAAATAGATTGGGTGAGGTGGAGAGAGGAGTGAGAGAGAGTGCACCTCTAATGTTTTAATCTCAACCATCCATTTCAATGGTTGGGATATTGTGTCAAAGTTTGTGTTAAATATTGTGTTAGCGGAACCGGCCCCATATATATATATATCTATATAATAAGGGAGCTCAGTATTTGAAATCCCAATATTTTCGACCCTTGGATATTAATTCAAGGGCTCAGATTGCAAGAGAACTATTTAAAGGCTGAGATTTGGCCCTTGGGTGTAGACTCAGAACACCCACCGTTGGATGCCTTCCCCTCTTTTTTGCCGAACAATACTCTTCTCTCCCCCCCTATTTAACTGCCATGCTTCCCCCCATTGTTTCCGCCCAAATCCCACGTTGAAATTATAACCAATTAACCCACCTCTTCCTCCCTGATTTCGTAACTGCTCATTGTTGCAGTTTATATCTGACAAAGCGTTCTCATTCCGTGGGGAAAAAAAAAAGAAATCATTCTCATTCATTCGAACTTTCTGGTTCTTCCACCACAACTTCTCTCCTAAATACGAAGTTTGGACGGCAAGCAATATTTTCTTCTTCTTCTTCTTCGTTGAGAGAGAGAGAGAGAGCGTGGGTCTCGATCGATTTTCCCCAAATCGTTTGGGGAATGAATGGAATGGGTTTTAACCCATTTAACCCGATTGGGTGCATTTAACCCGCGAACCCCATATGGGTCAACCCATAAGGGGCTTTTAACCCGCGTGTTTGGCTTTTAAATCTGAGCCCTTGGATGAGATCCAAGGGCTGTGAGTGAATGTCCACATTTTTGCTCTCATGAGGGACCCTTATGAGAAGCTAATTGTATGTATATATATATATATTCTAATGAGGTAGACGGTATACAATATTTTGATCACTTTAATTAAATCTGTAACTTTTCGATCAGAAAATTTGTATGAAAAAAACATACGCCATCTGTTCCAAAATAGTAGTCTACTACAAAAAATCGTGTCATTTTTCAACCAAAAAAATTGAAGTATTTCCATGTATCATTTTTTGAATATTTTCGCACGAAATTAAATTAATAGTCGTTTATTACACGGAAGTACTTAATTTTTTTATTTGAAAAATGACAAGAGAGAGAAAGTGGGACTATTATTTAGGAATGAAGGGAGTAATATTTGAAATTTTCTACATAAATTTTATACATACATTTAAATTTGTATAATTATGAATTCAATGCGATTTAAGAACGTGCATACAATTACACACCCAAGGAGGGATATGTATTGTAGCGTTTCTTCTCTTTTTAACAAGGTATATGAATTGGAGTTGAAGCAAAAATTTAAAATTTAAAGAAAAAATAACATAATGATAAGAAATTAATACAACACTCTGTAGTAGCTAGGCAACCAATAAAAAAATAGTAAGGTTACATACAACTCACAGACGTAAAACCGGAATTTCACTAGAAAAGAAAAGAAAGTGTTATGATCCCTAGCCATGCAAATACTCATTTGGATTGAGTATCCAATGACGAGGGAAACTATAAGGGTCACTAGCCTATCATCTCTATGTAGCCATCTCTATCAAATCGAGGACTCAAGTCATGCATAGGTTTGAAAAACACTAAGGAGTATATCGACTTGGATCACGTCTCAAAATAATTCCTGGTATTCAACTTGAACAACTATAGCTAGAGTTTAGTAAGTTCCGATTTTTCGCAGCCTGCGTTTGGACATGCACAATTTATCTTAAGACAAGGCTCCGTTGGGTTGGTTTGAACGCTCGAAAATATTTTACCTATTTTCTGGTGTTTGGTTGGATTAATGACAAGTAAAATAATTTTTCCTATAAATTATTTTCCCTCATACGGTGCAAAACAACTTACGCCGAAAAATGGCCAAAGTATGTTTTCATAAAGCGTTGCTGGGCCTTACCTTCTAGCAGTTGTTTCCCACAAGTTCACACCACACCGACAAGAATACTGAACTCTCTCTCTCTCTCTCTCTCTCTCTCTCTCAATTTTTTTTGATCAGCAAAAGAAATTTATTGAAAACTTGATAGGGGTACATCGAGGAAAGGAGGGAAAATCACTCGCAACATGATGTTGATACATGAAGCAAAGCAATAGACCCAAAAAGGAAAAATACCTCTCTCTGTCTCAATTGCAAGGTCTTTCTCCTCTAAAACTTGGGACTTGGGAGCACAAGATTCTCACAATAAAAATATTTTTGTACTTGAAATATTTTCCAAAGTGCAACCAAACACCATAAAACAAAATCAAATTTCAAACATTTTATCCAAAATTATTTTACATAAAAAAAATATTTCCCTTCCAAAAATATTTTACATCGAAACAAACGGAGTCTAACACGCACGTTTTTTCTTCTTCTTTTGAACTGGACTATAATGGTTGGCTAGATAACATGCAAGTTAACTAGTTGATTTTAACATTACTTGCTATAAAGGTTGGCTTCATAGTGTACGAAAGTACTCTTAACTGAAGATTGATGGGTTCAGAACAGAACAATCCTAAATACATTACCTAGCCCTATACCCGAGCAGCAACATACTAGATTGATGGGCTTTTAATGATATTTATCGAAACCGTGACTGTTTAAATAACGTAGATCGTAGGAAGGGTTAGAGTTAAGTATGCAGCTAAGGTTTTGCTGGGGAACCTTTGGGAAGATATTTCTCAAATGCCTATTTGGAGGATAAGCGAAGATGCGCAGGTCTTTTTTTAGTCAACCACCTCATAGATTTTGCTAACAAGCTTGGAATGAAATGGGTCCAACAGGAAACTCAATACAGAAAGAAAGCATAACAAAAAAACAAGACACAAACAGAGCTTACGACGACGTATGTCAACAATAAATATGGAACAGAATCATCAAGAAGCCATTTTCATCAAGGTCAATAACAGAGCAAAAGCTGCAAATGCCACCCACAAAAGTGTCAACCCAAGTCAGATATCTTCCTAGTCTTGAAATCACAAAAAGCCAAGTCAAATTTCCTATAGCAAAGGGGATTTATGTATCCTCAAACATGGCCTTGTGATCACTTAAGGTTCCATGACAGCAACAGATGAGTCTTTGAGAAAAAGTTCTAGTAGTCTATGGACTTTTGGTTAAGCCTAAACATTGTTGTTAAAGATTCGTTGCTTTCAAACAGGATTGGAACTTAGATACGAACAAAGATCCACACTCCCTATGTATCAATCCCTCTCACCCTTCTCCATTTTTCGGTCTTCCTCAAATTCATCAAAATGTAGGAGAAGCATGGACATCGTCTCAAATGGTTCCCCTCTCTTCTCCTTTTGGTTCCTACCTTGAGTTCTGCTCATAAGAAAACCAGAATTTTCCTTGTCTTTTTCTCCGCAACAAAGCATCTCATAATACCGAAACAGTGAAGATAAACAAGTAAACTCAGCATACAATCTTAAATTAAAGGTCCACAATGTCAATCCTACAACCACTACACTAACTGAAGAGGAAAACCCCCAGCCCTATAACCACATCCGCACAACTGGAGAGGATATGGAGCACACTTCCCCTCACAACCCCAAAGTCTAGGAAAAAAAAGAAGTGGAGACAAATTTTCTATTTAAATCTTCATTGCGGTCTCTTTCTAGGCTCTTCATTGTATTAGAGATACATAACTGAAAAGAAGATACAGAAGACACTCTATAAGACTTGGAAAAATGCTAGATAAGTCTAATTTCCTCAAGGCAACAAGGGAAACCTAACAGATTTCTCAAGGTTCATAAAAAATAACACCACCTCCATTGTTCTAGGCGTAATTAACAAATAGCTAACTTCAAACACTACAAACAGGCTCTTGTTGAGGGAAATCTATGTCCCAAGTATTACTTGAATGATCGTATTGATATTAGCTTTACATTTTGGAAGTACCATAAATAACACATAACTAGGTAACACAGTGAATGATAAAAATAGAGAGCCAAGATCAGAAAATTATACGTCATAGAAGTTTAACAGGATGGATGAAGTCCCATGAAGGAAAGGAAGAATAGATAAGAAGATCGGGAGAAAAATAAGGCTGCCTGCCTTGAGGGGAGGTCTCAGGAGCAGATAAAGAATTGTAGGGGTATGTAAGAAAGCTTGGTATCCTGTAGTGAGATCTTGCAATCTATCGTTTGGTCTCGGGGCCCTCTATACAACAACCCCCTTCCATGCTCTACCGAAGGATAATTCCTACAAAGAAACAACATAGACGAAGGCACAACTTTACTTTCTCTATTGCCTTAACACACCCAGCAATTTTAGAAGTTCAGAAAACTCATGAGGACTAATTCTCTCCTATCAATGACAAAATTTGTTCTATTATACCAAATTCAATAGCATGCATATGACTATATATGAGTAGCGGAAACAATTGATTTACCCATCTAAAAGACAACGTAGACTGCATTCTTCAACAAGCAGACTAACTTTGTTCTTCTTTACAGGACGCTAGACAAATCATGCATCAATTTGAAAATCGATATGTCCAAGTAGGAGCTCAAAAATTAAGGCCTTAATGTCACATGGTAAACATTATTCAAAATTCATATGTCAGCATTATGTTATGTAAGTCAATGGTATCTGATAAATGAGGGTCCCTGCATCCTCATCCTCCATTGTCTGACCAATAAATCTCCCAAAACGAGAAGAATGTTATTCAGAATTTCAGATAGAAGTTCCTAATAATTTATATCTCAAAGCTTGGCTTGACAAAACCAATAGGAACAAAAAAAAAAAGTGCTCCTGATTCCTGACAATATTGCACGCAACTGAAAAATTATTAGGGCGATACAGAACCTTGCAAGTTAGAGAAATTATAGAATTAGGATTAACTGCTGAAATAAAAATGCAACAAATAATAAATAACCAAACTTGCAAATTAATATTAATAGAGAGAAGTTAGAATAGCCTGTGGGGTTATGGTCGAGGCACGCGAATAGCGCTCTCCTTAGGAAAGATACACCCCCTCCTGCACGGGGTTGAATGGCGCTCCTTCCCCAAGATACAACGACCTACGAGCCTCCATCTATGCAGTGAAGCAAACTCACGAACCAAGTTGTTTCCCGACACTCGAAATCCAAATAAAATCAATAGTAATAAATGTACGGCAATACAAAGAAGTGAAGTAGGTATATGGAGCTCTTGTATGGATTAGAGAAAGACAAATGGAATCTGAAGCTCTCGGGTTTCGTAAGCAACAATTGGAAAAATATGAAGGCAATGTTAACAAGTGTTGTGTATCAGGAGATAAAGAGATAGAAGTCGTTGTCTATAGGAAAACCAGCCACTGTAATTTATAAGCAACAAATATGCATCAGTTTGTTCCTAAATATTTGATCACGTGGAGTAAAAATAGGAACAGAAAAGTAACGTTAAAAACCAACAATCCTATAATATTGCAACAGTAATAATTGAAGTAGGAAAGTGGTTTATTTGTTGGAGTAAAAGTAGGAGACCAAGTCAACATAGAAACCAACTCCTTGTAACTCTCCAACATATAATTTTTACTTGGGAATTAACCAATAAAATATAAATTGTAAAATATTAAATTAAAACAACACCTTGCAAGCACATCAATCAATGATGTAGTCAGCATATGAGAAAAATCACACTGCTCATTGCAAATGGACCAACCCGTCGCACTGAACAATTTCGGCTGCATAACACAAGTAAGAATAAAAAACCAGAGTAACAAAAAGAGACACCAGATATGTCATAACACATGAGTTGGGGAAAAACATTAGCCCCAATTCTTCAAGAAAGTAAAATATGACACGATTCAACCACACACTCAATTGGAGAAGCTCTCATCTACACTAGGTCATAAAAAGGTTCGTCACTTGAAAAGAACAAAAAAGAGTCAACATTCAATTTCTATTCTTACAGCCTTTTCTAACCTTTCCTTTCTTCCTCATCATGGTGCTGCACATCAGCACAATAGTGTAAGACGACCTTGGTCCCCATATCCATGGCGGAACTCCCCATCAAGATAGCATCCCTGATATGTACGTCATTGTCAGTATAATACAAGTATTGTTTATAGTTGTTTCCATTTCATGACTCTTATCAGGATAGGATAGGTATCGTGTATCGTAAGATACAATTAAAGAATCGTAATACCTAATAACAAACCAAAAATCTATTGCGCATACATAAATACAAAAATTTAGGATGCAAAATCTCAAGACTTGGATCTACCACATTGAGGCTTTCTACTGCCTTAAGTCATGGAAACAAAAGAAGAGCCCATATATGATTTATGCAAAACATGATAGAAGTATAGTTCTTTTTTCCATTCGAACAATAATGGATTGATGTTGGATTTCCTTTGAATGATTTGAAGGTCGCAATAATTAGATCAAATGACTTAGAATGTGTTTCGGTTTTGATTATTAAAATAAGCTTCGAGCCTCCAGGGTTTTTAGGATACATCACTGTATCGTGAGATTTCTATACAAAAGGGATATGGGGCAGGATACGTATAATTTGTTCTAAGGAGACGATATCAGGATAAAAATCGCAAGATAGTGATCTTGTATAATACGTTCTTAACAACTATGAATATAACGAACTGAATTTCAACTTCCATAATCCCACCCTTTAGTGGAGATCGCATAAATAATACCACTTCTCCCATGTTATTAACTTCCTACACTTTTTGGAATGGAAAATATGTAATCCGAATTGTAAATATTTCAACCAAACACTGGATATTCAGCCACCTTGGATATGCAGAGTCCAATATTATCCAGTTCAAAAACCCAAGTACAAGAATTGGTTGCGGGCGCTAACCTGCCAGAAGCAATTTTACAATTCCTAAACCATATAGCCAAACCATACAAGATGAGGCTAAGGAACAGAGTAGGGAAAGATAGAAAAATTGGAATGCTAATACAGAGCAAAAAGTACATGAATTGGTTGCCTCTAGGATATAGCATCTGACTGGCACTACATTACCTAGAATGCAGAATGTTTGGATATGGAGTGGGAACAAGAACATAGTACAATCATGGTCCAAAACGCACTGTAATATTTATTCCCTATTTCTAATTAGTCATGAAAAATAAATATGACTCCAAGGACCTTCATTTTCGTTTCTTCTGCAAAACTTTTCTCTCCCCATATTATATGCACTTATGTGTATTCCATAGGAGACCTTGAAAGAAAAGAATAGCAAACAGTTTCGGGATCATTTTGCATCTTGAGTTTATTATGTCGTCCTATACCAAGGTTACATAAATGATTATCATAAAAAAGAATCAACAGATAAATTGACCAATAGTACATCAACCATTAAGCGATCTTAGAGCATCCTCATCAGGCTCAATAAAAATGGGCCAAATTTAACCTCAAAACATCTTTTATAAATTAACAAGTCACTTTTTCAAAACTCACAAAATCAGACTCTCTATTCTAACTTCACTCAGAATAAAAAAGTAATAAAAAAATAATAATAAAAAAAGATTGAAAGGGGAATAGACGGAGAGAGAGGGAAGCCAGGAGAGAGAATTGCTTTAACCCGTGAATACTGCCTCAAAGGATTTACCGAGTTACTGTAGCAAAGTTATAAGTTTTGCAGATTTACAAAAAAATTGTTGAGTCTGATTTTGGGGGATTTTTTCCCCTTCCACTCAACAACTTAGCCATCAGGGGGATTTGTCTCCGCTGATGAGGATGCTCTTAGTCACCAATTAATTATCTGATGAGGAGAATACACATGGCTGTGTAATACAAGATATGGTCAATCAGACAAGTAGGGCTAACAAGCACATAGTGAAATAGCATAACGTGAGACGTTAGATACTCATACACCCACTAACTAGCTTCTGGAAAATATTCCGTGTCTGGAGAATTAAGAAGGAAACAAAACTAAACTGAGTCTTAACACAATCTAGCACAAACCATATACTGCATTAATGCGACTACCCTGCCTGCATTACTGATGAATAGTTATAACCAGGGGCGACAGCATGCTTACAATTGTGGGGTCGGAAATTTTTATTTTTATTTTTTGTGGCTAGAAGTATGCTGAAAAAATTATGGGATGACAATTGACCTCATCAAAAGATTGTAATGACAACACTATGGTGTGCAATATGCTATAATATTTTCTCATAACTCAATAAAGAACACATGGCTCTAATTTTCGTAACAAGGATGCTACAACCACAAACATGTGTACTAACAATTATACAAACTCTCCGTTAAAAAAAAAAAAACAATTATACAAACTTTCTCGCATGGAGTTTGTGGATCCCGCCACCCCTATGTGGGCCCTACATACCCCATGTGAGAGATTTGATAAAATTGACAGTACAAGTGTTGATGCCTATAACTTTTCTCTTTTTGTAATTCTGTTGTTTTTTTTCCCGAGAAATGTGAGGTTTTGCCATCGTTCTCTTCTCTCGTTTCTTCTGTCGCTATCTCTCATAGGTTTGTTGCTCTAATTCTCTTATCTCTCTCGGAAATTAGTTGAGATGTATGTAAGCTGACCCGAGCACTCGAAGTAATAAAAAAATATATATATATATATATATATACCGCAAGCTTCTAGTCAGGGATCCCTGACTGGAGGTTTTAAGGTGTTTTGAAGGTTTTAAAAATTGTTTTTGCAAAATCCGAACCGTCCAATGTATTTAAAACGTGTTTTTAATGGTCCCTGCGAGAAATCATCAAAACAAATTACCGGGAAGACCTTGATCCGAGCAGTTTTTTACAAAAACTGTACATACAGTTTTTGTAAAAAACTGCTCGAATCAAGGTCTTCCCGGTAATTTTTTTTTTTTTTGATGATTTCTTGTGGGGGCCCTTAAAAACACCTTTTAAACACATTAGACGGTTCGGATCATAAAAAATATTGGGAACGTGGAGTCCCGGAGTCCGGACTAGAAATGTGTTTTTAAGGGTCCCCGCGAGAAATCAGCAAAAAAAAAAATACCGAGAAAGACTTGATCCTAGCAGTTTTACATAAAAACGAACATATACAGTTTTTATGAAAAATTGCTCGGATCAAGCCTTTACGGACACGGATACAGACACGGGAACACACGAATTCTAAAAAAATGGGGATACGGTCATGGCAGGAGACATATATATATATATATATACGGAAAATTTCTAGTCCAAACCTCCCGAAAATAAGAAAAAACTAATTTTTTTTGTGTTGCAAATTATTTTTGGAAAATCCAAGCCGTCTAATGTGTTTAGAAGGTGTTTTCAAGGGTCCACGCGGGAAATCTTCAAAAAAAAATACCGGGAAGGGCTTGATCCAAGCAGTTTTCAAAAAATGTAAATATATATTTTTTGCGAAATCTGCTTGGATCATGCCTTTCCCGGTATTTTTTTTTAAAGATTTCCCGCGTGGACCCTTGAAAACACCTTCTGAACACATTGGACGGATCGGATCGTCAAAAAAATAGTTGGATCATGGAGGTCCGGAAACAGGAGGTCCGGATGTGAAGCTTTCTATATATATATATATATAGGATAATGATCTATTAAGGGATCCCTTAACCAAAATTTGGTGCGGACCACCCCTTTTTTCACCTTTCCGAGCCAAATTTTGACGATCCGAACCGCTCAATATTTTTAAAATGCATTTTCCAAGGTCCAAGTGGGAAATCTTCAAAAAAAAATACCCGGAAGGGCTTGATCCATACAGTTTTCGGTAACGGTAAAACTGTCCATACAGTTTTCGGTAATTGTATGGATCAAGCCCTTCCGGGTATTTTTTTTTGAAGATTTCCCGCGTGGACCTTGGAAAATGCATTTTAAAAACATTGAGCTGTTCGGATCGTCAAAATTTGGCTCGGAAAGGTGAAAAAAGGGGTGGTCCGCACCAAATTTTTGGTTAAGGGATCTCTTATTAGATCATTATCCTATATATATATATATATATATACAGAACATATCCTATGAGGGCTCCCTCACAAAAAAAATGCGGGAAAACAGTTGTAGGCCATTAGATCCTATGCCCTTTACGCGATCCAACGGCTCACAACTGTTTTTCCACACTTTTTTTTGTGAGGGAGCCCTCGTAGGAAACTTCTTGTATATATATATATATATATATATATAGTCCACTTCCTATCCAAACCATAAATTCGGACCTACCGTCTGGAGCTCATTGATCCCGATCGAATTTTGACGATCTATAGCGTTTTTGTGAAAAACTGCTCCGATCAAGCCCTTCCGGGTATTTTTTTTTGCCAAATCTTCGCGTTGGACCTTGAAAACACCTTTTAAACACATCTAACGGTTCGGATTTTTAAAAAAAATTTGGGAAGGTGGAGGTCCGGACCGTAACACGGTCCGGGATCCTTGATTGGAAGCTCGGTGTATATATATATATATATATTTATTTTTCAAGAAAAGACAAACAGAAAAATACATCCATTATCCATAAGTGGGAGATATTTATATAGTGTAAAATTACAGTTTTATTCCACACTTTTGAGTAATTATAAATTTACCCCAGAAAATAAATTAAAAAAATTCATTTTGACCCCTGCCGTGTCCCCTCGAGTCCCAGACGCGTCCCCCCCAAAAAATTAAATTTAGTCGTGTCCTCCTCCACGTGGCGTGTTCGGACACGTGTCCCGTCGTGTCCCCCTGTCCGGACACTGCGATACTGTTACCCCTAGAGGTGTCGGTGCCTCATAGCTATAAACTAAAGAGGTGTACCCCACATGGAACTCGCTCCTTTTTTTTCTTCAAGGAAATCTGTACAAAACGCTTCTCCACTTGTCTCATTTTACTCCCTTCTTTCTCCACCCTCCCACTTCTCCACATCCCTCATTAATTTATGGAATAATTAGTCATAAATACACAAAAAAAAAAAATTTCTCATTTCCCTCTTTGCCAACCATTTTCAACCCACCACCAGAAAACTCCGAATTTCTGAAACTCACTGACAAAAAAGTTCACCAGACAACAGGTGCGTCAAAACCCAGATCATTATCACGATAATAGTGCTTAATTATTCAAACTTGGACAAGATAGGGTCAATGAAGGTACTGTGAATTCTGATAGTGTAGAGGAATCAACTCAAAACCTTTGGTTCCATCTGATTTGCAGAATATGGGTTGATCCGTATAAGAATGATTCTGAGTTTTGGGGTACCGGTTATTGTCCTATATGAGATCTCGTGAAAAAAGTGGAATCGAGTTTGCATGAGAGTGAAATTGAAGACATTTTTTTTTGGATAAATCGAAATTGAAGACTTAACAGAACTGAATTAACAAATTAGTGAAATTTTACTAATTTTTATCGTCGCCAGAAGTGGTCTGCTAGAGGTGGGGTAGTGGTCGGCCGGAGGTGGCGTGGTGATTTTTTTGAATTTTACGTTTGAAATTAGAATTTCTAAAAATTAGTGACATTTCACTAATTTTTTTGGTCGCCGGAAGTAGTCGGCCAGAGGTGGAGTGGTGGTCGGCCGGAGGTGGGGTGCTGATTTTTATCAATTTTATGTTCGAAACTAGAATTTTTAAAAATTAGTGACATCTCACTAATTTTTTGGGTAGCCGGAATGGGCCAGAGGTGGGGTGGTGATCGGCCGGAGGTGGGGCGGTGATTTTTGTGAATTTTACATTCAAAATTTGAATTTTTAAAAATTAGTGACATGTCACTAATTTTTTTGGACTCTGGAAGTGGTCGGCCGGAGGTGGGGTGGTGGTTGGCGGGAGGTGGGGTGATGATTTTTTTGAATTTTATGTTCGAAATTAAAATTTTTAAAAATTAGTAACATCTCACTAATTTTTTTGATCGTCGGAAGTGGTCAGCCAGAGGTGAGGTGGTGGTTGGCCGGAGTTGGAGTAATGATTTTTTTGAATTTTATTTATATGAAATTTGAGTTTTTAAAAATTAGTATCATTTCACTAATTTTTTAGGTCGCCGGAAGTGGTCAGCCAGAGGTGGGATAGTATTTTTTTGAATTTTATGTTCGAAATTAGACTTTTTAAAAATTAATGACATATCACTAATTTTTTGGTCGCCGAAAATAGTCGACCAAAGGTGGGGTGGTGGTTGGCTAGAGGTGGGGTGGTGTTTTGTTTGAATTTTACGTTCGAAATTAGAATTTTAAAAAATTAGTGGCATCTCACTAATTTTTTTTGTCCCCGGAAGTGGTCGGCCAAAGGTGGGGTGGTGGTCGGCCGGAGGTGGGGTGGAGATTTTTTTGAATTTTACGTTTAAAATAAGAATTTTTAAAAATTAGTGACATCTTACTAATTTTTTTGGTCGCCGGAAGTGGTCGGCCAGAGGTGGGGTGGCGGTCGGCTGGAGGTGGGGTAGTGATTTTTTTGAATTTTGTGTTCAAAATTAAAATTTAAAAAAAATTAATGACATCTCACTAATTTTTTTGTTCGCCGGAAGTGGTCGCCAAAGGTGGGGTGGTGGTCGGTCGGAGGTGGGGTAGAGATTTTTTTGAATTTTATGTTCGAATTTAGAATTTTAAAAAATTAGTAACAGTTCACTAATTTTTTTTGTCTTTATGTTCAATTGCAAAAGTTCCTAGTCCTTTTCTTTAAAAATATCAAATATTGTTTGTTTTCATGTTCGATTGCAAAAATTCCTTGTCCTTTTCTTAAAAAATGTCAAATGTTTTGGATTTTTGGCTAAGTAGCCCTTAATTTATTGGCCACCACTTGTCCCATCTCCCTTCGTGATTTATTGCCCACCACTTGTCTCGCACTTCCTTTTCTTTCTCCACTATTTCACTTTCCAAAATCACTCATTTCCTAGCCAACGTATCTATCTAAAAATTTGGTAATTTTAATTTTTGTTTTCTTCTCTCCACGCACTTGACTCCCCAGTAAGCCAAGTCTGCCCAACAAAACAAGGCTCTCTTTGTAGCTCTCCACATAAAAATACTGACATTGCTATCAAATTTAGGATCAGTAAAGTTTTCAGTGTCAGGGTCACAGGAAAAATGCTGCCCACCACTCATTTCATGAATCAAGAGTTTGCCACTCTTTCTAAACCCAACCAACCTCTCAAAGAACCCAACCGAACATCACTTTCAGGGACTCCACACCCTCTCTCACACGTGGTCGCCTCACATCTGGGCCCCACACCCCATGTGAGAGAGGGTGTGGCTGGGAGTGGCTCCCAGGGAGTGTATGTATCATTTTTCCCTCTCAAATCCCTGACTAACCTCGATACCTTGGTGTGCAGTCCAAGACCCGGCAACACCCACATGGACCAATTTCCTTGAGCAACAGACAGCAGGACGTACGGACACTAGCGAGAAAACTCGAAGCAGACTCTACACCTACACCATCAGGCACTACTATTGGTCTAAACAACTTATCCACGTCAGCTGGATACTCCCCTTTCCCTCCAACTGCTCCGTTCCTCCATCTTCCCCAGTTATTAGTTCCACAGAAAAAGAAAGTTTCGAACAAACTTGTCCAAGACGAAAGAAAGAGATATGGACCAATTTTATTTTTGCTTGAAATACATTACCACCGCCCGTTTATTAGTGGGATATGTTTTTAGGAAGACTGTGGATATAATAAGGAGGCGTTTGGGAGCCAACTTTTCAGTTTTTCATTTTTAACTTTTTGACTTTTTGGATTATGTTCAGAGTGTGTTTTGAATTTGTGAAAAGTGTTTGGGAGAAATATATAGAATGCATTTTGCAAATGGAGAATGTGAGTGGAGAATATGAAAAGTAGCTCAAAACCTCTTTTTGACTTCTCTTCTCTAAAGTGAAAAAACAGATAACTCATTCTCCGAGAATGTGTTTTGCGGGACAACCCCCAAACACTCAAAATGTGATAAGTAGAATTAGAGAAATGCAAAAATTGTTCGGCCAAACAGCCTTTTAAGAGTGGATAAAGAGGTGGACATAACTGGAGGAATATTACTATTTTAGAAAGAAAATTAAAAGTTACTTGATTTGTTTTGTTGTCATTGTTGTTTTATTAGGGGATATGAGGAAATAATTTTGGGTGTCGGGTGGGCACTACATGTCTATACCCGAGCACACAATCCGACTTGGACAGTCCAAATTTATTCCCTCTCTCTCCTCTCACTCTCTTCTTTTTCTCTTTTGAATGTAGACCGTCCATTGAATGTTTTGGACGACCAAGATGGGTGCTCGGGTATAGATATGTGGTGCCTACCCGGCACCCAAGATTGCTCGGATATGAGGAATTGGATAATGCATAATTGTGTGAAATTTCTATTTTTTCCCAAATAAATTGTTGATACCAAAAATTTGCTCAAAATTAAAAGGGTCAAAAGCCCAATGTTTTGGACCGAATTGGGCTGAATAGATTTTAGAAATTAAATGAGCCGAATTAATTTTATTGGTTTAGGCCCAATTTTGGGTCCATGGTAATCCGGAGAATGGCAGTTAAGGCCAATGTTTTGAGAATTGTATTCTTGAGGGCCATTTGACTTGGCTAAAATGGCCTCATAATTTAGAAAAGCCACGTAATGGGGGAGGTTATTGCTGGGAGTTGGCTTCTAGAATCAAGAAGACCATTTATTTAAATCCAAACTGGCTCCATTATCCCATTGATAGGCACACAATATCGTAGATATAAGTGCCTTAATAGGGTAGTTTTAACACGTTGTTATCTAATTTATTCCCTATTTTTCACTTGATGCGTTGCTTTGGTATGTTTTTGTGTTTTTGTTAATTTTCAAGAAAATAAGGGTGTTTTAGTGCCAAGATTGGATTGCAGAGCAAAGCCGTGGAGACTAAGTGTTCAAGGGAATTATTCAAGGAAACGAAGAAATGACGTCGGGAGCGCTACCCTATTTCTCTGGAGCGCTCAAGAGTGGCACGAAAGGGCTCGCGAACTGAACAGAAGCTTGGGTAGCGCTACACCTAAAGTGGTGTAGCGCTACCGCGGGATTAAGGGTCAATGGTCAAACTTTGAGGTCAACGGTCAAGGCAACCTTAATGGGTTAGGTAGGGCTACACCATTTTTGGTGTAGCGCTATCGAGAGCTTATCAGCCTTAATGGGTTAGGTAGGGCTACACCATTTTTGGTGTAGCCCTACCAAGAGCTTATCTTGGCTTTGAAACGGCGGCATTTTGAGTCGTATGCGGGTCCAATTCCGATTTGTTTTAGGATTTTAATTGTAAATTAAAGGGGGTTACTATAAATACCCCGTTATAACTCGAAATTAGGGATCCATTCATTCATAACTTAGATTTATTTTTCATTAACTTTGGCTGTTCTTAGTTTTATTTTTCATATTCAAGTTCAGTTCAGACTTTCAGATTTCCAGCTTTGGATTGGAGTTTTAGCGTTGTTAATCAAGTTTATTCTTTTTGCGCAATCAGTGGTATTGATTTCTGCTTTGATTTCCATTCTACAAGCATGTTTAGATCTATGGTTAATATTATTGCTGCGTTTAATAGAATCATGAGTGAGTAATTCCGTAGAGTGCGGCTGCCGGGCGAAGGCGACCCGTGGCAAGTTTAATTAATGTTTTACCTCGGGTTCGAATTAATTTAATTCTTGAGCAATTTTAGGAGACGAAAACTCTTCTAACAAACAAAACCCAGGCATCGCCAGAATTCGAATGCGCACGGAATCTGGTGACAGGTGGTGCGCATTTGTTAGGGATCCTTTTTCTTATTCTAAAATCAATAAATTGAATAATTGTGGCCTGAGTAAACATTGGTTAGGCTGGTTGCGGACGCTGGGTTCCCACGGCTGTACTCTCCTTTTCAAATCCATATTTAGTTAATTTAGTTTGGTAATCGAGTTAGTAAATCAACTTCATTGAACAAGGGGTGGCTACCTAAGAGCCAAGATAAACTATGAACCCGTCATCTTTGAGTCCTGCACACGTTCGTCCGTCTCTGTGGTTCGACTCAGGGGCGGAGCCAAGGGGGGTCAAGCGGGGTCACTTGACCCCACTGAAGTGTCAAATTTTAATAGGATAAGTATAATATTTTTTAGAATTTTGTAGTTTTGCCCCTTGTATATGATATTTTTTGCCCTACTACTTGCCCCCTCCCATTTCTCCAAAAAAAAAAAAAAAATTTGCCCCCATCCCTTTTCAAAAAAAAAAAAAAACTTGCCCCCCTCCTTACTACTCACCACACCAAATAATTTTCCTTCTAACTTTCTACTTCTCTGCACCCCTCCTTGCCACACTGTCCACACCCAATAACTTTCTACATGGAAGGCAGATACGTTTGTCAAGGAAGATCAAGGCGTAGGCCTCAAGAAATGAAAATCTCTCACCACTATCGCGTCGAGTTGTTGTATACTGCCATAGATATGCAACTCCAAGAGCTAAATAATCGCTTTAATGAGGTAAACACCGAGTTGCTTCTTTGTGTTGCATGTCTAAGTCCATCCAACTCATTTGCAAGTTTTGACAACCAAAAGTTGAACCGTTTGGCCAAATTTTATCCTAAAGACTTCTCCGGTATTGAGCTTTTGGCACTTTCGGATCAACTTGAGAGTTTCATCATTGATATGCGGTTCAGTGTCGAGTTTTCAAACTTAAAAGGAATTGGTGATGTTTCTCGAAAGATGGTTGAGACCCGAAAAGATATAGGGTATCCATTGGTTTTCAGGCTTTTGACTTTGGCTCTAGTTTTACCTGTTGCTACAGCTACAGTAGAAAGAGCATTTTCTGCCATGAAGATTGTGAAGAATCGGCTTCGTAACCGAATGGGTGATCAATGGTTGCATGATAGCTTGATTGTGTATATTGAGAAGGATATTTTTAGTAGTATCACAAATGAGGCCATTATGCTACGATTTCAAAATATGAAAAATCGTCGGGGTCACATGTAAACGCTGTTATAGGTTTTAAATTGATATCTGCTTAGCTACTTTTTGTTGGCATTCAAGTGTAACTTTTTATGGTCGGTTGTGGACACGGTTATAGGTTGTATATCTAAACTACTTTTTGTTTGGCATTTCATTGTATCTTTTGGGGAATCAATTGTAAATGAAATCATTCGTTGTAACTAATATCTACTTAATTTAACTCCTTTCTATTTCGCATTTTTTGTTGTTTTATTATCCTGCTGTAAGAATTTGACCACACTGACATTTAGTTCTACTCATGTTTCGACTCGGTACTTCCGGATATTATCTTCACCGATCGAGTCCTACGACACTTTATTTTAAGTCACCGGTTGGTCAAGCACCCATGATTTC
>JADGMU010000022.1:0-39037 GCA_016920895.1 Vaccinium myrtillus | reverse complement strand
GGATGGTGGTCTAACTATGACAATCATACACCCAATTTGAAAAGAATGGCCACTAGAATTCTCTCTTTGACTTCAGGTTCATCGGGGTGTGAAAGAAATTGAAGCACTTTTGAGGGAGTAAGTACATATACTATTTCGCTCTCTCACATCTCACTGTATATAATCTATATATGCTTATTGACTTAGGATTTTTCTATTGTGTGTAGATACATACAAAGAAAAGGAATAGACTAGACGCAACAAGGTTGAACAATCTAGTGTATATCCAATTCAATGACAAACTCATCAACAATAAAAAGAGGAGGAATGAGAAAAATAGAGATGTCATACTTGCTAGTAAAGCAACACATGCACAGGGATGGATTGTTGAAAAGGTGATGATGGAATTGATCCAATTTCAGAACTTTCATATGATTTGATTAGAGAAGCCATGGGAGCGGATGAATACCTTGAACCTAGAAGAAGTGGTAGAAGTATTGGAGAATGAGAGCTATATGAAGACGATTTTGTGTCAGAAGATTATACCGGTGACGATGAGGAGGTAGATAAGGATTTTGAGTGTGAGGATGATGAAGGGCTTGTAGGGATATGGAGAAGAAGAGGAGCTGGAGGAGTAATTTTTTTATTTTTTTGGGTGCAACGGAAGCTTAAATAAACAACGACGAAAACGAGAGTTTAAAGATCCAGAGTTATTACAAATGAGATACTAATCTCTAATCCTACCAATTCCCAATCCATCTTCAAGCACAAATTGCCAAATGGATTGAGGAGATACCTTAGTAACCACAAGATCTTCATGTTGTTCGGCACCCAAATGCGCGAGATGGTCAACACTTTGATTAGCCTCCCTAAAGATGTGAGAGAGAACGGAATTTGTGCGAGCTAACAGAGCTTTGGCATCTAAGATGAGATCCAAGTTGGGGTGGCCGTTGTTATAAGGGCCCTTTGTGATTAACTGAACCGCAATGGATAAATCCGACTTGATTGATATGTTGGCGTAACCTCTTTCCAGCATGATTGTGAGCCCACGATAGATTGCCCAAATTTCAGCCTCCAAACTAGACTTCCAAGACAACTACCCATAGTATCCAATGAGCCATTGACCACGATGACCTCTAAAGAGTCCTCCGAATCCAGCTTTGTTGTTGGTCATGTAGACACAGCCGTCCGTATTAAGCTTCACACCACCTGCCAAAGAGAGAGGGACTCCAAGTAATTAGCATAGTGTCGGAATAACCATTGAAGAGTGGGGATTTAAATGCATTGGTAACTTCAGAGGCATATGTTATGATATTTCTCATGCTAAAAAGAGGATCTATATCCTCATTTTCAAAGCTCATTTAGTTGCAATCCTTCCAAATTTGCCAAAGAATAATAGCAAATAAAGTGTTGCGAGAAACGTCATAACCTATGCCTACTTTACCTTTCCTTTTCAGATTGGAAATAATCCAATTTTGAACAGAGCATTCAAATCTTTCCTCTTTCCAAAGGTTATTAGGTATGAGGAACCAAATTGCTTTGGCTTTCTCACACTCACTAAGAAGATGGGAGCTGTTCTCATTGGGTAATCCACACCTAGGACAAAAAATTTCAGAGATTATCTTCCTATGAGCACGAAGTTCACTAGTAGGCAGACAGTCATGTAAAAGAAGCCATAAAAAAACCTTTTATTTTTTGAGGAAGTTTCAATTTCCAAAGCCAATTCCACCCCACATTGTCATTTTCTTCTTTAGTCAGAAGCTCATAGGCAGATGCAACTGAAAATAAACCATTAGAAGTGGGAGCCCAATGTGGATAGTCCTTGGATTGATTATACATTGACCTGTGAATGCTGAGAATATCATTGCAAGTAGAATAAAAAATGATGTGAGAAATACTACTAAGATCCCAAATCCCATCACTGTCAATAATTTGTTTAACCTTGGTATTGTTATTCACATGAGGTCCAGGGTATTTATTGGCTAAGGGTTCATCGCCACACCACCAATCAGTCCAAAGGTTAATAGTCTCACCATCCCCTATAGACCATTTAGTCCCTTTATCAATAAGAGCTCTAGTGTGGAGTATGCTTCTCCAAGAATGGGACATGGCAGAATTAGTGGGACAGTTTGAAAAGTTATGGTTTTTCAGATACTTATCATGGAACACAGCAGCCCAGAGATTGGGACTCTCATTTTGCATATTCCAGCCAAGTTTGGATAGAAGGGTAGTATTTTGCATTTGGGCTTTTTTCAAGCCAAGACCCCCTTTATCCTTGTTTTTACAAACCTTGTTCCAATTGATGAGATGGATCTTTTTCCTATCACTAGTGTCTCTCCAAAGGAAATCTCTATTAATTTTATCAATATTGTTGCAAACAGAGAGAGAGTTTCAAAGATTGCATGGTGTAACTATGGGAGGCAGAGGTGACAAATTGAATGAGAGTTGCTCTACCAGTAATGGCAAGATTATTGGCTTTCCAACTAGCAAGTCTATTCTGAATTTTTTCTATAATATGATTAAAATGTTGTTTGTTCGCACGGGCATGCAATAAAGGAATTCCCAAATACTTTCCTAAGTCATCAGTCAAGGAGATGCCACACAGATAGCTAAGATCTCTGGCATCCGGACGCGGAACATTAGGGGAAACAAACAACTTGGATTTATTCGGATTCATGGATTGCCCAGAAATAGCACAGAAATGTTCAACACTTTAAGGATAACAACACAATTACTGCTAGAAGTTTCTCCAAAGAGAATAAGATTGTCAGCAAAGAAGAGATGGGTTAAGGGAGAGGAATTTCTAGCAACAGAAATACCCTTCCACTGGCCTTGCTCAACTTTATAAGAAATCATATTGGAGAGCCTTTTCATGCAAAGAACAAATAAGTAGGGGGAAAGGGGATCTCCTTGCCTTAATCCTCTACCAGGAGAGAGAGAGAGAGAGAGAGAGGGAAGAGGTTCCCCATTCCATAAAATAGCCATGGTAGCAGTAGAGACACAACTCATAATAAGATCAATCCATTTAGAATCAAATTTGAAATAAATGAGAGTATCTGTAAGGAAAGACCAAGAGATTTTGTCTTAGGCTTTTTCAAGATCAATTTAAAATAAGGCCACCTTTTTTACCTTTCCTGGTACGAAGGGTATGGAGGATTTCCAAAGTAATGAGGATATTGTCATTAGTGGATCTACTAGGAATGAAACTACTTTGGAAAGGGCTGATAATTTTACTAAGGAAGGCCTAATTCTAGTGACTAGAATTTTGTTGATAGCTTTATACATCACATTGCAAAGACTTATGGGTCTAAACATCTTGATGTTGTCCGAATTATCAGATTTAGGGATAAGAGCAATGAGGGTTTTATTAATATCCGCAGGAACAAAGTTAGAATTAAAACAATCCTTAATAAATTGGCAAACTGCAAGGCCAACAGTGTTCCAGCATTTGTTGTAAAATATAGCTTGTATGCCATCAGGACCAAGAGCCTTATAAGCAGGAATGTGCTTTATGGTGTCCCAGATTTCAACATTAGTGACGAGTCTATCAAGCTGCCTAATGTCATCAGGGGCTTAAGTGACATGAGGTAACTCAAGGATATGTTGACCAACAGTAACTACAGAAGCATAGAATAGCGAAGTGAAATAATTCTGGACAAAATCCTTAATTCTAAGAGGGTCATCAATCCAAACATTATTCTCATTCTTAAGCATGTTGATGTTAGCTCTTCTTCTTCTAATGAGAGTGGTGAGGTGAAAATATCCAATATTATGCTCAGTGGCGAAGCCAGGATTATTGCTCGAGGGGGGTGATAAGCACTAAATGTTGTACATATCCAGGCTTATCCCGCTCGTTGTGATCACACACACGTGCATTTTGTGCCTTTATATGATTGATTTTGCGCGAGTTGTGTTTTTGATGAGTTTCAGAAAATCGGAGCTAAAAGGCGTGTCCAAAGCTCCAAATAATCCCCGGTTGTATCCGGAAGTACCTAAGGTCCCGCAATGCCGTGGAGGACAATCGCCGAAGCTTAGAAGTCGATTCAAGGAGCTTTGGAAGGTTCAAGGAAGGCCCGGAACAAAGGAACAAGAAATTTAGAGTGATGAGCCTTGAGAAAATCTGACCAACCGATAGAAAAATGCTCATTTCTCTCAAGATACAAATGCTATGAAGATGAGGTCAATTGGGTTTGAAAGTAGACTCATAGAGCTTTCCAACGGTTCAAAAATCGCCTCATTCCGAGTTCGGACGAAGCCGGGGCGTGCCCGCGAAGTTGGCTCAAAAATCTGCCCGAACAGACGAATCTGGATCGATCCAGATGTGGTGTGGATCGATCCAAATACCTCCGGCCATCATTTTTTTGAGCTCTTTTTGCACTTTCCTTTTATGGAAACTTTTGTTTAATGTGTGTGCTTTATTAGATATTATGTAGAGAGAGAAAGGGAAGACTATATTGGGCTCTCTCCTCTCTCCTTCTCCCTCTACTTACTCTTTCATTTTTAGTTTTAGTTTAGCTCCTCCATTGGAGGATTTTGAAGCTTTATCTCTCTAGATTTCTCAAGTAAGTTTTCATTTCTAGTTAATTTGTCAAGGTTTATTGTTGTAGCTACAATCATTCTCTCTATATAAATCTAGTTTATTTGTGTTTTTATTGGTTAAATCTTGTTCTTCATTTCCTAGCTAAATCCTTCTTAAACTCTAGTTTTTATTGGTTGTTTGTTATTTCTCTAAGGTTTAAAGTTGTTGGCAAGTTTGTTATCATCGTTAAAAATCACTTTTCAAAGTTATTGGTCATGTTTATAACTTCCTTAATTAAATTAATTAGTCTTTGCCTAATGAGTGAGTAGTCAATTAGGTAGGGTCATGGGGTGATTGACTCCCCATGACCAAGGTTAATCCAGTTCCTCGCGCAATTTAAAAAAGGCTTTCAACTTTTGTCGAGCAATGAATCGGGATTCACTTTTACGAATCAAAATTAGGGTTTGTAAACCCCTTTGATCGCACGTCGCCCGGGGCTTGACCACTTGGTACGTGCGATGCTTAGGGATAGGGTGACTCAAATGTTTGTCTAAATGGCACAAGAATCCTATTCTTTGTGGAACGCATTTTTCTAGGCGATGGTTTAGTTTCTAAACCATTTGCTCGGGTGCACCTAACGGTGGCTCGAGTCGGTTACCGAGCGTGAGGATTTGGTTAGCTTTGGTTGTGATCGTTATGAACCCCTAGGCTTTACCTTTGTTTAAATTAGTCTTTTTAATCTTCCGAGTCATTCACGAAGTTAAGTGAATTCCACCAACCAAAATCCAAAAGCCAAGTTTGCCGCTTTAAGGCTAAAAACTTCATTCGCAAGTCAACTCTCACGCCGGGTGCGTTCGGTCCCTGTGGATTCGACCCGGTCTTACCGGTTATTATGCTACCGCCGACCTAGCCCTACGCTTGGGGCGACACCATCTACGACTCAATCCAAGGTCGCAAGCAGGGGGCCGACTTAATAGACATTTTTTTATCCAAGTGTATACTTATGATATGGATTTGCTTTTCATTATAATTTACTTGTGCATCGAAAATATTCTAGCCTAATGTATTAAAAATACATGAATCGTTTCGTTTTATTTCTTTAGGCTACAACACTCATATGCTTGTTTTTCAAATCATGAAAGAAAGAAAGGCAAGTGATTTCCACACCCCCTTTTTGATACACACACCCCATTTTTTGTTTTAGTGAAATTTTTATGTGAAAAATTCAATAAAAGACAAAAGGGGGTGTTTATAAAATAAAAAAAAAAGGGGGTGGAAATCATTGATGAAGATATAAGATTACCTATCTTTTTAATAAATGAAACCAAAATTATTACGACTGTGAAAAGATATTAAAATAATAGTATCAATTAATTCAACAAGATTAGTATTAAAATAATAAGTTTTCCAAACAACCCCCCCCCCATATGCCTCCGCCCCTGATTATGCTCTCCTTGAGTAATCCACTTAGCCTGGATTTTGGTACCAAAGAATCTCTTCTTGGCCAAGAATATTATTATACTTATTAGTAAGGTCTTTTCCGGAATTGGAGGTTATGGGAGAAGTCAAATTCTGAGATTTTGAACACCCTCAATCTGGCAAGAGTCCATCTTTTTTTTCTAAGATATTTCCAAAAACATTCTTGTTCCATTTAACTGCAACATTAGTAAAAAATTTAATGCAGACAATGGCATTATCACCAATCCAACTAGCAGTAGCAAGATCATTAAAAGTACTATCTAACAACCAAGCAGCTTCAAATCTAAAAGGTCTACGATTTAAGGAGAGATTAGGCCTACCAAGCACGTGTATAATAAAAGGGGAATGATTAGAGTATGTGCGAGGTAAGTTGCGGACCATACCTTCAGGGAAAAGTGCTCTCCATTGAGTGTTGCAAAGGCCTCTGTCAAGCCTTTTCTGGATATTGGCAAGGCCTTGACGGTTATTAGTCTAAGTGAATTTGGGGCCGGAATAGCCAAGATCAACAAACTTACATTTGTTGATTCTTTCGGAGAAGAGTTGGATTCTGTTTCCATCTTGATCAGGGGTAGAACTTCTTCTTTCATTGGAGCTGGCTATGTCATTAAGATCTCCAGCAGCACACTTGGTTTGTCGATGTTGTCAGCCATAGATTCCAATTCATCCCAGATGATATCCCTATTACGAGGATTGGGGCTCATGTAGAGTGCAGAAAATATCCAATCCTCATAGGAATTTTTACTGATGGTAGCGTGGATGGTCTGGTTAGTAATGTGGAAGGTCCTACCTGTAACCAAATTAGGATTCCAAAGAAGCCAAATCCCCCCAGCTCTACCAATGGGGTCAACAAAGGAGGTAGCAGTGAACCCAAGATTAGCGAAAAACATGTCCATAGAGTTGATTTCTACTTTAGTTTCCATGAGAGCAACGATTTCGGGTTTGTGATTTTGAACAAGAGCTGTAAAATGCCTACAGAAGTTAGAGTTACCTGCACCTCGGTAGTTCCACATGAGAATGTCGAAAGAAGTCATAAAGAAATCTTCTTCGATGGAGAAATCAATAGGTTTGCCCAAGATGCGATTGATTATCGCTCGATTATGTTCCAACGTCTTCAGCGGGTTCATCACTAGCATGTGAATTTTGTCTCCGTCCACATTCCTTCTGCTGAGAAAGATCTCAAGGTTTATGTCATCCATCCACCACGCTATTTCGCTCAGGTGAGCGACTTCGATATCTGGATCTAGAGAGGTCCTCACCAACTGGTGAGTAATTTGGTGCTTCACGAGCTCTGGCAAACTCATGATATGTATTAAACTAGGGTTGATTGGGGTCCGGTGGTTTGGTATGGGGGGGATATATGGGTGGGGAAAAGTGGGATGTAGTAGTAGGATAAGGTTGTGGGATGAGGTAGTTTGGGGAATCAGATGAGATGGTTGGGCTGGAGGAGTTATGAGGAGGTTTAGGGTTTGCTTACTAGTTTCGTGCCACTTAGTTTTATTTGGTTTTGAACTTTGAACTTTGAACTTTGTAATTGACTAGTTATTTGTTACTCCTCGGTTTTATTTGGTTTGAAGTTGATATTTGGTAGTATTTAGCTTACATGTCTATACAATGTCTACATACTAAAAATTAGAATTAAAAAAAAACCAAGTAATTTCTCGAAGGCCGAGTACTCTCGCTGGAAGCTAGAAGGTCCCCAGCTGCCTGGGAGCGCCTAGCGAGTTTTAGAACCTTGGAGACGGCTATGAAGGACGTTAGCGGTTGACGGCAATGGAGGATGGTGGTGATCCATGGTGATGGAGGAAGGAGGTGGGAGAAGAATTCATCCCAAATCTAGTGTTACAGACTTCCTTTTCTAGTTTATGATTTAAAAGGAAGAAGATGATTGTTGGCGTGAATTGGGGGATTGGGATTTTTCCCCCACTTCTGAAATTAGGGGGGGTGGGTCCTCCAAACTTATTAATTTGTCCTAATTTTCCCAGCTCCTATATGTGTGTGTGTGTGTGTGTGTGTATAAAGGGTAATATAGAGTTTATTTGAATTTCGGGATGGAAACATAACTCTAAAAAAGAGACAGGGTGATTTCATAATTTCAAGTGAGTTAGAGGATGATTATTTAAGTGCCCCTAATAGTTATCTTTGCCAGTGATTTCATGCTACCGCCGGTAATAGTCACTTTACATTTTACCGGCGGTTTGTCATTAATACAGATAATAACACTATTTACCGGCATTTTCATTACCACCAGTTAAAAAACCGCAGGCAAAAATCATATTTGGCGAAGTGAAAAAAATTAAACTTATACCTCCTAGCAGCTTAGTTCACATTAATTTCTTCTAAAATGGCTGGGGTCGGGGGCCATCCAGCCCCACTACAGCTCTCCCATTGATAATGAAATTTTTACCGAGAAATACATAGAAAGCAATGGATCGGCTAACTAGAAAGAGCAGCAGCTTGGGCAAAAATTTTGCAAAAAATGCTAGTGAACAGTGCTCATTTAACTCACATGTCTTTCGACACTCTAAGAGCATGTGCACCAGACAAGCTATACTTCTGATTTTCGGTATTTTTCCTCCCAAACTCACAATTTTGGACCACACCAGACTCTGTAAACACAAAGGTAAAATACCTTTGCTTGCTTGGGCTGGCTATGAGTGCCGAGGCACTGTGCACCAGGTAGCCATTAATTAAATCATTTTTTCTCTCTCCTCTCTCTCCCCCTCTCTCACAGTCACACACACCCCTATGGGGCCTACATGACACATTTTACTTTTTACTAATATTTAATAAAGATAGAGAGGAAAGTAAAGAGTATTGGTGGAGTTTGGGAGAAAAAATTGGTAAGGTAAAATACATTTTGACACTGTTGGGTAGCATTTTTTGCTATGGACTGGTGCACTTGCTCTAACAATATCAATCTATTTTACCTATTTTCTATTGAAGTAGAGGAGAGAGAGAGAGAGAGAGAGAGAGAGAGAGAGAGAGAGAGAGAGAGAATATGGTCAGATGGTGAATAGTTCTTGGGTAAATATACCCAAGTTATGTAGCTTGAGGTAATTTAGCAAAAGTTTTAGGGAGGTTGTTGCATGTTCTCACTCTGGTTGGCCAAATTAGCCTTTATAGCCAAGCTCTTGCACTTTCTCTAATGGCAATTTTTAAGTGGTTTTGCCATTTTGGCTTTAAACTTTTCCAAAACTGGAAATAAATAGTGTCATTTGGACACAACAAAAAAAAAGACAATGTTGGCACAATGATTCACCCATTTATTGCTGGATAAATGGGTGTCCACTGGCCATTGGATTTTTGGGTTTTTTTTATACAAAATTTTGTCATTTTTTGAATATCACCATTTGAGAGTTGCCCTAAATATGTCATTCATTGTCAGCGACAGTGCTGTTCTTCGATTTTTGTAGTTTTTTCTTATCAACAAAAAGGTTATTGTGAAAACTTAACAAATGGTAAATAAAGTTTGGGGAAAGGGCAGGGGAATCCAACCAAGGGTTGGACAAACTAAAACACCCAATTGGCCAAGCCAAGAGCAGGTTGGGGGTTTGAAGAAAAACAAACACCTCAATGCCAAGCCCAAACCCAAACTCTAAACAAAAAAAGCCCAGCGCTGCAACCACTAGAAGCCACCACTACCACTCACACTACCGAGAAGAACCGCCACTTCCAGAACCAGAACCTGCAAGAATCGATTTTGTAGTTGTAGCCTTTTCTCTTTTTCTTTTTTCTTTTTTTTTTTAATTTTATCAGTGGCCCTTTTCCTTTGAATTCTCTAAAATAGGAAGGGACTGGCACAGCCATTCAAGCTCTATTGTTTTGAATTTATTACTTTCATGGACTCTTTCATTGTTGCAACTTTGGGCCTTTGCAACTTGGTCTTTGTCAAAGAAAATTGACATTGTGTTTTAAGTGATTAATTCAAAACATTCCCCTCACTATTCAGCTCCTTGCTTTTTGCCAAATTGAGCATTGTTTAAATATTCCAAAATTGCCCTTTTTACTCAATTACTCACATATAATTGTTTGAGTAAACATTATGTAAATTGGTAGATCTTGTGAGAATTATTTTTTTAGTAAAAGGCAAAAGAAGATTTGGCTTTGTGCTCACCACAAAGCTATTCCGAATTTAATGATAGTCGATGGAGTGTGTCATCACAGACAGCAAGCCTCAACAAACACGTTCACTAGAACAGGTCTCATGAATTGCACATGGAAATTTCCATCAAGTATTCAGTAGAAATTTAGTGGCTGGTCAATATATATAAGACAATATGAAATCTAAAGCTTAGGTTCTGCAATTGGAAGTAAACGACTAAACTAGAACTTACTAGAAGTTCAAGTGGTTAAAAGTGTAATTAACCTTATAATAACAATGATGACTGATGAAGAAAAAATGTTTAGTATCCTTGGACACTGTCACGTGATGTCTCAGGACCTTCTATCAATTTCCATTAATGCGGGGACTCCAAAGTATAAGAATTGCCTCCCATGAATGTGTGGTGGGAGAGGAGGGGCTGGTCTAAACAATCTCTCTAGGGGAAATGACGGCCCGATCTTGTATCGTTGCCCTTCTTCCCGCGCACTCATGCTCCCAATTAAAAACTTCCCACTAACTCTTGCTTAAAATAATTGACAAATATGCCCTAAGTACTTGTTGGCTCCTTCTTCCTCAAGAGCTAATCGACAATCCAACTCCCTTAGATCGCCATCATTGGTAGCCAAAGCAGCAGTAAATTAAGCGGTCTACAAGTGCTTCGATCGTGATTTTCCTTACCGAAATTCTCTCTTGCCGCCGTCTATTGTATGTTCGGTACCCCTCTCTCTCCTTCGTCCTCATCAACGCCCAGTTACAACTCACAAATGACGCATTCTGTTCGAGTCGCTGTTGTTAGAGTTGTAAGAGCTCTCTGGATCTATGCCAATATGAATTCATTTCCAGTTGTATACACATGCGTACATACAACGCCATAATACTTGTTTATGTTTGACAGATCTCCACTACTTTAGATCATTTTGTGGTTCGATCTGATTCTCATTACCACAGTTTTGACAACAGTTTTGTTGATTTCATTTTCAAATGAATTGAATTGTCAATTAACCGAACCTTCAATCATTTTCTGGTTCGATCTGGTTCAAATTTGATCTCCATATAATTGTTTCGAGAACCGTTTCCAGATCTGGTTTTTCCCTTGACGGGGGCTCTCCTCCTCCTCTGCCTCCTCCCTCTATACTTTAGTTCCCTTCCTCTCCGGTCGGAGTAAAGGGTTTTTGCCGGCGGCTAGCGCTCGGCTTTTAGAACCGGTCTGGTTTCCCCAGATCCAGTGGGTTGCGGTGGTGGGCGAATAAACTCAATACAACTCGGTCCGACTCGGCTCAACTCATTTCTCCGGCGGCTCTGGTTGCTAACTCAGTGGATCTCAGTGACCCTCAGTGGGGCGACTCAGTGAGTTCTTGGTTGTACCAGATTTGTTGGGTTTCTGATTAGTTAGTCTTTTGTTTTTTTGTTTTGTATTTCCTGTATTGTTCTCGATTACTTTGCGCTGTATTGTGTTATGGTTTGAGTCGGGAGTCCGTTGGGATTCTCTCTGCTAGTGACTGAAATGGACTCATCATTCCGTCCCCTAGGCGTCGGGTCTGCTTAGGCAGGTGTGTCTGTGAGTCGGTGGCCTAGTTTGCCTCTTGCCGTTCTCTTTTCACTTGTTAGTGGTTTGATTTCATTCCTGTCTCTCGTTGTAATCGGTGCCGGATGGCTGTTGATATGATATCTTGACATTTTCCAAAAAAAAAAGAACCGTACGTACAATGAATAATTATCTTGAATTTTCCAATAAAACGCATTGTCAATTGATGGTTTTAAATGGTATTTGAATTCTCTATTTTAGGGGGAGTTAATTCACCATCCCAAACAAATAAGATCCTTAGGATCCTATCCCATGGATTTTGAATGTTTATGAAATCATCTTGAGATTTGAATAATTCCGAAAAAGCCCTTGATTTTTGATTTTCCCTTTATTTAATTTGTCTGGAATTATTATATGATTTTAGAAACTGTTGGAAAATTAATGCTATTATATTCCACTAATTTCGGGGAGTTTTAAACAACTCTTCACATTATTGGACGGTTACGGAGTAATATGGAAACGTGGTGATGCCAAAACCCATCCCACATTCCTTATTTTTCGGTGAGATAACACCCAGGACTAAAACCGTCCCAACTATCCCCGAATTCCTAATTTTTCAGTGAACCAAACCCAACCCCAAATCGTCGTGATCCCTTGTTCTTCGGTGGCTACCAAAACCCTAACAGAATCATCCCAAATCCCAGATCTTCCGGCGATAGTCCACCACCCCCCAAAAACTCCAACCCCACCTTCTACGGTTGAAACAAAACCCTACCCAAACCATCCCAAATCGATGTTTTTTCGGTGAATCCCATCCCATTCCCCAAACCGTCCCATCCCGTCCCACCCGTTTCGGATTTGTAGCTTCCCACAACTCCATTTCGCCGATTTTGCAGCAAAAAACGGTGTAGAGGCGTAGCCAGTCAACGAGAAGTGGTCCCAATCATGGCTCGTAAGTTTTCTACTCGACATTAACAGTAGACAATGTTTTGGTTTGGGTATTGAATAGACTGTATTTTGTGAGGCTATTGCGTGTATTTGACGTCGATTACCATGGAATTAAGAGAGTATAGTTGTGGTGAATCATGGATTGTAAAATCTTCAGAATCGAAATTCTTTATGGGGTTTGGATAAATCGGTTGACCATCCTCATGTTTACTTGTTATTTTTTGGTTCGGACCTGTGTACTACGAATCTATGATTAAGGCAATTGAAACCTCTAAACTGGTGTACATTTTTTAAATGAGTTACTGATTCACCATTTTTGCTACTTATATGGTTTAAGATTTGCATGTCCGGGATTTTGCTCTTGTTTTTACTCATGGGCAGGAAATTTAAGGGTTTTGAAAATTTTGTGGTTTTGTTTTTGAAAACCATGGTTTGTCTCACTCTTTCACATAACAACTCACAAAATCATGACATTTCTGTCCACCATCTTCATGTAAACATCCCCACCACTGGGAATATGGTCTATCCTAGATTCGTAATTTAATTCTTCGTGAGTGACTGATGCCCTCCTGTAGAACCAAGGAATAAGAAAGAAACAAAGATGGTAAACCTCCAGGGTCCAAGTATACACGACTAATAAATACTCCCTAGGCCTGTCGAAAATTGGATGGTTGGATCCGGGGTGGGTGAATCAGTGAACAATAAACATGGTTTGTTTGGCAGTTCTATTTATGGCCAATGAAAATGGAGGACTAATAATCCACCGTTCTGGTTTGAAAACTTTATGGTAGAGTAGACGATGCATGGAAAAATGGTGAACCAATGTTTCGATATTGTTATACGAAAATTATATGGTTTATAAATCTTTCATATTTGCTGTTCAAACTATAGTTGACCATGAACTAAAATAGAGATTTTAAGAAAAATGGCAGATTGCTTCTCCATTTAATGGATAGCATAATAGGTGCTATATGATGTAGCTGTTGTAATGTTTTTTTAATATTCCATGTTTATCAATAGTCATAACATAGGTCATGAAGTTGGGATTATGTTATTTCATAACCTGTATGAATCTAGAAAACATGTATTATAGGGTTTCCATTTTTTTTTGGGCCTGGAATTTGGAGAACTCAATTCACCAGATGCTAACTTGCCATTTACACGACTATATAGTACTCCTCCCGTCCCATTTTCTTAGCTTGGTATAAAGAACTCAATCTTGAATGAGAAATATGATTAGGGCCGATCCGTGTACTTATTTTTAAAGGAGTAATATGAGAAATATGATTACGGCAATTGTATTGTGCATAATTTGTATACGTATTTTTTATTCTCCATGAGTTAGTGGTCAGATTTTTGACATGGTTTATTGGTTTGCCGGGGTTCCATAAAATGAGATTATGGTTTACGCATCTTTTTGCAGGAACTAAAAGCACGGAAGGAAAATCTGGCGCAATGCTCAAAATAATAGAAAGACCAAAGGCTGACGATATCCGTCCGTCGGGGGAAAAATCCGTAACAGTGGAAGGTAATAACAAACAATAATAATAAACCATTATCCACATTATGACAAGAAGTTTTATCATATTTTTAATTTTTTGATGTGTAGGAGTAACGTCCCGGAAACGTAAGAAGTTTGGCGGGGATGTGACAGGAGATACGGAATCAAATGTTGCGGTAGGCAAAACTCCACCGTCAAAGAACAAATCAAAACCACATTCAGGTAAGATAAGAAGCATGAATCTTGTGATAACGTTGTCATAATTCCCCTACGTAGAACATGGTTGATCACATAAAAATAGAGAACCATTAAACCATGTGTTTTGTTTTTATTGAAGGCATGGATTTTACGATTTACCGATTTTCACCTATTTACCATGTTTTGTTAATCCCTCCGGTAACTGCAGGGTCGACCGTTGATCTCAAAAAAGTGAGCGAACAACCATCGTCAAGGAAACGTTCAAAATCAGAACAGGGGGAAGCTGGCAAAGCCATTAAGAAGCCTCGTAAGAGTGAAGCTACCAGCGATACGCCTTTCAGATCGAGCCTTGGAGGAGTTATCACCCTTCTTAAGGAGTTGAAGTTGAGAGATTGTCACACCGAAGTTTTAAAAAGAACTCCATTTTGGGGGATCTTTGAAGCAGTAATGGAGAACAAGTTCACCATACCCCAATGCCGGAAAAGTGATAAACTGATCATAGAGATAATCGAAACATATGACCCTACGAAGGACAAATTTCGGCTTGGGAAGACCTACATGGAGGTGACTCGGGAAGACATGGAGAGGGTATTTGGTGTAAAATGTGGAAACGAATTTGTGAGCCTCCGGGCAGGATGCAAGGAATCCATTAAATTTGTTACAAGGAGGGGAATCACTGAAACAAAGTGGACAACCAAGTCCGTGAAGCAACTCCTTGAACAATATGTCAAGAGCGATGAACAAGGATACGTTGAAGACGTTGCGAGGTTGCTTTGTTTGTTTTTGTGCCACACTTTTTTCTTCCCCACCGGAACTACCGTGAAATGGGTACATCTACAACGTGTGGAGGATTTAGATAGGATGGGTGAATATGATTGGACTGGAGCAATAGTGAAGGATCTCATGACATCTGTCAGGAAACATCACCGCGAACCAAGAAAAGTAACCGGCTGTGTTATGGCCCTACTGGTACGTTTGAGCTCATTAGTTTGCCTACGAGGTTAACTTATTTTATTACTGAAATCGTTGTATTTGATTTGTGTAGTATTGGCTTGCTGAACACACGAACTTAACAGAAGCACTACATCCGGAACACCCCATTGGGGTAGTCAAGTGGAGCCTTCCAACCTTGGCTTCCAAGTTTAAAAAAATATGGTTGAAGGATTTGAAACGGAAGCAGGTGAGTATCCTAAGACTCATGGACAACACTACATAATTTGGATAATTTTTTTGAGTAGTTTTTCTGTGGTGTCTCTGATTTTGACATTTGCTCCCTCTGGTTTTTTGTGGGGTGATTTGGATTGGTTGGGAGTTATGGATAGTAGCAAATACGGAGATGGGTAATTTTGGTTTGTGGTCATGCCAACCAAGTCCTCCATGATTTGGAGTGTTTAAACACTAAAGTTGTGGTATCCTAATAAAAGATGACAGTTGTTCCATCATATCCTCCATATTATATGTCCATCAAGCATTTGTACTAAAAAGATGTTTTCCAGATATACCATGATTTTGTCAATATGTGGTTAGGAAATGGATTGGTGGTATACCATAATCTGTTAATAATATGCCATAATAGTTTTAAAAATATATTTGTGTAATGTTTCTCATGTATTATGAACTGTTGACAGTCCATCTTTTTATATTAATCCATATTCAAAACTTGTAGGTTGTTCAAGTCTTTTTATATTAATCCATATTCAAAACTTGTAGGTTGTTCAAGTGCTAGCCGATGTAGCAAAGACGCGGGAGAGTACGGAACCCGAAATAAAAGAGGTCGTTGAGGATATTTGCCATTCGGGAGATGTGCGTGAACCAAACCAATCGGACAAACCATGTACTGATGAAGCACTCCATTGCGATGAAAAAATGCCATCCCCGTCCAGCAGCAAGGTTAACACTGAGGGGTGTGAATCAGATTCATCCGAACACCTGGATGAAATACCCAGCGGAGACGATGGATACATTGGGTTAGAATATAATGATGAAGGAAGTACACAAAAACCCCCAGCCCATGATGAGGATGTGAGGACAGTTATGGATCTCCGGGCATACATTGCCTCTCTTGAAAGGGAGTTGAAAGAACGAGATGAATCGAATGCCCTGGGAATTGCCATGGTAAGAAGGGAGATGAAAGAAATGGCTGAATCACATGCAGCTGAAGTTCAGCAGAAGGATGAAGTAATTGCTGCCATGAACGAGAAAATCTTAAGCCTGCTTGCTAAAAACACCCAGATGTTTGATGAACTTGCGGAGAACATAGTACATGAGGTAACGCAGTCAGCAGAACCAATGACAATGGACAAGCAGCGTTCCCTAGTTACTCACCTGAAAGGAAAACATAGGAGGGGAACTGAAAAAGATGAGTTTGTCTACCCCGACAAACGAAGAAGACCAGATTCAGTAAAATGTGCCGTAGGAGTATCTAGCAAAGAGGTGATAAATGCCGACACTTACGTGGGAAAACCAGCCTCGAAACCCGAGGAAATCAAGGGGCTGAAAAAGAACCTGGTTCATCGGCTTATGTCAAGCGAGGACAAAGACACGTTAGACCGTATTTGGAAGGAAGTTACGTGCAGGTATTTTTCCGGCTTATACATGGTAACTACCGTATTTACATTGCTTATGTACTTTGCATATTATGTGATGTGTGTGTTTTTGGATTTGGCAGCACAAGGATTTGGTGTGGGACAATCGTAAGGTGTTCAATATATGTTGAAGACTTGAGATGCCTCATTATTGAAACTGCCCTAAATGGCAATGTAAGTATTAGTTATGATACATCATGGCCATAATTTCAATCTCCCAAATATACAATAGATGAAAAATAAAACTATGGTGAATTACATGGATTGAATATGGCGAATCTCCGTAGCATGATTACTGCAATGTTCTTGTTTACCTATATAGGTGATTGATGCATATGCGGAGGTCCTGTTGATGGAGCAGAAAACAAGAGTGTCAGAAGTACTAAAACAAAGAGGTGATGGTGAAAACACACAAGGGGGGGCTGCCCCGACATCGTATGCTTTGACAAGCGGATTCTTGGTGAGCTAACTATAAACCTATAATCTACCAATGGATTTAGAGATTGATGGAGTGGTTTATTAGTACATAGTAGTGGTCCATTCGTTTCTTGGTGAGCTAATTAATTGTCAGGAGTAGTTATGGTAAATTACGTTATAATGTTTTAATGGTTTTTGGGTTTTCCATTTACATGAAAATCAGAAGAGTTGGCATATGAACCTTGCTAATTAAAAAGAACTTAGAGCATGGTTTGTTTGTCTGTTAGTCTACATTTTATAATTGGTATGGGCATAGAATTTTATACTTTGGTAAGGCTTGATATGGTTTGTTTGTCTGACTGTCTGATGGTAGATTAATGATGCATGATCACTATATCGTCATTGTTTCGTAACATTATTGTCGATTACAGAAATTAATTGCTAGGAGGACACACGAGGAACGGCAATCCATACTTGGAAACATGATGCGTAATACAAGTGGTTATCGATACTTGTTGTTTCCAATCCACAACAATTTCCATTGGACACTGCTTGTTTTGGATACCGAGGAAGGGACATGGAGGTTCTACAACTCCATGCGCCCCAGGACTGGGGTGGATAATAATTTGGAGTCTGCAAAAATATTGGTACATGTGCTTACAACTTATTAACATTCCACTTTAACCAAATACTTGATGACACTAACTTACTTGCTTGCAATTGTCGCAAAAAATTGCACTTGACAACTACTTCAAGGGCAACTTGGGTGGACTGTTTTGCACACAAGATTGCCAACCCATCCAACAGGAAGAAGCCCCGCAACAAGTAGCCGGGAGGTGAGTCCAAAAGTGTATATACCGTATACTATGTAGTATGTCTCCGGTATTGACTATGGCTATTTAATTTATGATACAGTCTCGACTGTGGGGTTATAGTCTGCTACATTATCCGACAGTATTTCCGAAACGCCACCGTTAAAACCAAGTTACCAAAGATGGAATGCCGTAAGTTGCGTGCCGAGATTATTCATGATTTTATAAATGACAAAGCAAACTCATGGAAACCAGAACATAATTTGGAGGATGTGAGGCACGAGTCAAATCAGACTACGGAACAAGCGATTGGAGTTGCCGAAGCAAGCAGGAAACAACCAGCCAAACGTAAGAAGAAATGAGACATGGTGGTGGATGAGTCACTATATAGTGGTTGTTTTTAATGGTTTTTTGATATTTGAACAGATTAGAAACTAGAGGACAAATTTTGGGGTTTGAAGTTCTGGGTGGTGGTGCTGTTTTTTTTTTCCGAAAATAGGTACTTGGTCGAGTTCTATTAATTTGGTTAATGGTTGGTTCCTTTTGTTTAGATTGTTCTTGTTTGCACTAAGGCATTATGTTGCACAGTTGCGTAGCTGGACCTACTAGTAAGGTACTTACATGGTGTCATCATCTACCATTTTTTTGGGAACACTGTACATGGTAAGATAATTTGCCATATTTTTTGGTGCAAAGTGTATATCCTGAATTGGAGGGTGTCTGTTATGGATGATTTTCAGTATTTATGAACTAGGTTAGTTGGAAATTTCGTACATACCTTAGTCTCATCCACTTTAAAGGGAAATTTTGTTTGTACTTGGATTGTGGATGGTTCGTAATGCTTAGAAAGGGTTATGATTTCTCATTAAAACTCTCCTTTGTCAACCAATAAAAACCCATTAGTCTCTCCATGTCTTATAATTTGACACTATCCAAATGGGCTTGAAATTATCACGGAGATTTTATTCACCTAATCCGCGTGCGCATGCGTGAGCGTGGAAGTTTCCTTTTAAAAATTCCCGAACTACTATAATTTGCGAGAGCGAGTAATGAGAGCGCAAGCATGGAAGCTAACATATTGGAAGTCCAATTTTCATACTTTTAGCAGAAACGCCAAGTTCATTACTTTCAGGGGGAAGTATTGATCACGACATTCCTAAAAGTCAACCACGTGGACGAACTTCTTGTATTAAATATGGTAAGTCCGGAAACCATATTAGTTGTATAGTATGTCATAAAGTCAAACGTCCAAACAATGCACAGACAAAGGCACCATCACCTGTTTACCATAACATAAAAAACATAAACAAGACCAATGAGACAAATATGGTTTGGACCAAAAAAAAAAGAGGCATAGTTCAAACAATGCAAAAACAGGGCACCATAATTTGCCTACCGTACTTAAAAAATTAAACAAAGATCAATGAGACAATTGACCTTGGACCATAATCTAAAGAAGTTCGACAAGGGATCGAATAAAGCTAAAACTAATGTGATCCTACGTGGCTTCCTTGCAAGTTGCCCTGTTATGGTTACCGAACTTGCCACACCTCCCGCATTTAATTTTTGAGACCTTCTCTCCTCTGGAAGGAATACGACGTGTCCTTGGCCTTCCCGGTGGCTTCTTGCTTAAAGGAGGGAGGATGACATCTTCACCGGTTACATGTTGTGGCATCCACAGCGTAGGTATGGGATATATGGAATATGAATATGATGAACGATATGTCTCCGTGTGGTAGTACGGATCAACATAAAGACTGAGTTCCTTTCCGCTATTGGTAATTGCTCCAACGGCGTGGCAGCAGGGGAACCCATTTTGCTGCCATTTTTGGCAAGAGCAAGTTCTACGTGCAATATCAACGGTAACAGTAGGCTCCGAATGCACCTCATATACATCATCCCCCGAACGCATGACCACCCATGTCCTCGACTCCTGGTAAGCGTCGAACAACTTTTGGTCCATTTTTGGGCAAATGGTTCGGACCCACTTGCTTGCCTCCTCCCTCCTTCCAACAATCATACTCATGATCTTAGCCCGAATTGCATCCACCAAGTTCTTTACAGGTAGATAGCGCTCAGCCTTGATCCATGAATTAAAGGACTCCGCTACATTCGAAAACATCTCACCATATCGACAACCGGGAAAGTGCACAGTGCTCCAATGTTTAACAGGGATAGTCTTAAGGAAGTCAGTCACCTTTTCGCCGCCCTCATTCACCATCCTCATAACATAATGGCAGAACAAATCCACTGTAGGGGCATAGGCAGCCAGTCTCAGCAAATGCACCATCAACTCCCTATAGGCAGCGGGAGTCCCTTTTAGATGATACCTCAAGTTGAATGCCAAATGGAATAGACAATATCCATGAGGGGAGTTTGGAAAAACTGTCTTCATTGCCTCCAACAATCCAAGGTTCCGATCGGAAATAAAAGTGTACAGCCTCTCATGATCGATTATGGAGTGTAACTGTTGTAGGAACCATAGCCAATTATCACGATTTTCTGAATCAACAATCGCAAAACACAATGGAAAAATCTCTGCAGAAAAAAAAAATAACAATGTTAGAAAAATGGTTGTGTCCGTGCTGATAAGGACAGTAGATCATGGATACTTTACGTGAAACCAGTAGATTTAGCCAATCAATATGGTAAACAAAAGTCCCATATACCATGTTTTCAATGAAAATGAAGAAATATGCTTAGTAGTCTTTCCATTTTCAGACATTATCACTGGAATAAATGGATTTCATTAACCATGTTTTCCTGTACTTCTTACATGGCAGATGGGTAACAAAAATACATATAATTAGAAACATGGTGAATCAATAACCCATCTATTCTGACAAAAAAATTTGAACAGTTTACATGGTAGAATGGATACAAAGATACATATAAGTGGAAAAAATGGTGAATCAGTAACCCATTTAAATAATGTACACCAGTTTAGAGGTTTCAATTGCCTTAATCATAGATTCATAGTACACAGGTCCGAACCAAAAAAAACACGTAAACATGAGGATGGTCAACCGATTTATCCAAACATCAAATAAATAAATAAATACGACAAATCATACCATCGTTACCGGTTTTCCCTGTTGCACCAAGCAAATGTCCCTTGTGCCTCCCTTTTAAAAATGTACCATCGAGAAATAGAATGGGCCGACAATGTCTGAACCCATCGATGCACCCGCGAAAAGCAACGAACAACCTCCTAAAACGCCTGGATTCCTCATCAACCTCTAACACAATGTGACTACCGGGGTTTGTGTCGTGAGCTGCACGGACATACCACTTTAAAATGGAAAATGAATTTTCAAAATCACCGTACACATCCCCCCTCGCCCTCTCCACCGCCCACCATGCCTGGTGGTATGAAATGTCTAGCCCGTACTCCCTCTTCATTTCGGTGATTATATCAGTAGGACTCCTCTTCGATTTGGCCCGCACGTCCTCCACAATCAAACTACCGATCAATTCTGATGTGGCCCGTGGACTCTTGGTAGTCCTCAAAACAGCACCGCACTTGTGCTCATCATTAAAAATTCGGATTTCGAAAAAACCATTAGGCTGAAAAACTCTACCATGGACTTCCCACATGCATTTCTTCACCCCATTCCTATGTTTGCAGCGCGCCGTCACACGCTGCTTGTCATTCTTCACAAGCACATACTCAATTCCTCGTTCGATACAATACTTTCGCAAAACGTCACGAAATTCAACAACACCACCCTCAAACTTTTGTCCCACCCCTTCAATTTTATATGCCCAGTCAGCCGACTTCAAAACCTTCTTCTTGTGATTTACAAAAGATGGGGTTACCATGAAGCCATCATCCACTTTTTCTGACATAGTCCTTTTCTTCGATTGTGACATCCGACCGCATGGCTGTGCCGAATTAGAATTTGGTTCAGCCATTGTAAAATCCAACGCCCCATCCTCCACGATGACATCAATATCGTTAATCGACGCAGCCTGTGCAAGTTCAAACTATTTCTTCAAATCGTCGTCATCATCCAATACTATCGGCTCATTGTCGATCAGTGAGTAACTCAAAATTAAAGTTTCGGGATCCAACTCTGACCACCTCGTACAAACCTTCTCCAAAACCGCCCCGAAATCCATTCCACCCTTAATAAGGATGGGACAGATCTTGTCACCATACTTGCATACCAATATCAAACCATCATCCATTGCAAAGGAACAAACTGCATAAATCATATAAAAACGAACAAAGAACATTAGATGTACAAAATAAACAAGTTGTCCAGTTAAATAGACAAACATGGAAAATTGAATTGCCATGACACGTAACTCAGAACAAGTCAATCACGTCGACTGTCATGATTAAAGCATTCCCAGCACATAAATCAGAACAAGTGTTGTTCTGTAGTGCAAATCCATTTCAATGGTGAAACGGAATTCCATAATTAATAACATTCAAAATTGTTTCCCATGTCTGCATCTTCACATATAAAAAGTGGATTGCCATATATCCTAATGCGTAAGTTTGAAAACATACATTGAAATGGGCTTGATGATGGAATACTATCAAATAGTATGATCTATAATTGATTCACAACACGGGAACCCCAAAAATGTATACGTAGACTACCTTGTAGACACCCCGAAGTTGGTTGACGAATTGCTTGATGAATTTAAAGCTTCCAAATGCACTTGCTACCCACACAAAGCCGTAGAAAACAATGGATTATAGATGTTGGAATGTAAATCATCAGCAGGGACGTTGAAAATTTGAATTTCAAAAACCCCTTAAGTTATGGAAAGGATATCAAACGTATTAAAAAATAATTCCGAATGGGATGATAATGGTTATCCATCCTCGTTGATTTGATTGCCGGACTTATAGCACTTCTAATTGCCCAATTAATGCCCACAAAATTAGGACCAAGAGATTTGCAGTATCCCCATTTACAAATACATAATATTCTAATATTAATTAATCTACTAATAAAATACATAATAGGGGCATAATAGTCTTAATTCAAAATACAGGATTGAATCATAAAGATTCAAAATCCATAGGGTTGGATCCTAAGGGTGTTATTGAGGGAGGGTGGCTAATTAAATTTCTCATTATTTTAAGTTTAATTAGCTCCATAATTGGAACTGCTTGTAAATTCTGGCGTTTTATTGACATGATTGGTCTATTTTTGTCATCATCCTATCATAGTTTCGAGAATCGTACGTGGATAGAATGGTTACATGATTTCGTTTTCAAATGAGTTCAGTACTAAATTAAGCAAATCATCGTTGGTTTTGGTCAATTTCTGGTTTGATTTGGTTCTCATTTGATCTTGCAACCATTCTTTTATCAATACTTGTAGAAGTTGTTCTGTAAAATTGGATTTCATTTCTCTAAAAAATAAAATAAAAAAGACTCTTTCATAGTGGGAAAAAATGTGAGGAAAAAATAAATAAATTTACACCTATTTGAGAAAAGTCGTCAGTTATACCGGAATTTATGAAATTTATGAGCTCTAAGTTAGTGAATGTCATAATCTCGAACATCGTGAATTTCTCTTGGTCGTTCTACGTAGTTCAAATATAGGTAGTGTTTTCTAAGCTAATGAAAATCACGAGCTTCGTTGTGTTTTGAACTTGAAAATTCATGAGCTCAAAGCAAGTGAATTTCACTAGTTAGTGCTTAATTGTTTCGATTAGTTCAGTTGTCAGATGGAATCTCGAGCTCGTGAAAATCACGAGCTCAAACCTAGTGAAATTCACAAGCTCAAACAAATTCAGTGAAATTTCACGAGTTCAAACCCAGTGAAATTTCACAAGCTTCGTGGATGTTGGGTGGAGGTGAGAATTGGTAGGTGGGAGGAGAAGTAAAGTATAAATTTGTATTTGAAGAGTAAAAGGGTAATCTTTATTATGAGGTTGTACTTATAGGTTAAAAAAAAAAATAACTCACTGTATCTTTAATGGAAATTAAGTTCAATTTTTTATTCTTAGGCCTTGCTTGGATGGGGTATAAGAAAGGGGTAAAATATTTGGAGGGGGTATAAGACTTGATTTGACACATTTAGCAATTAGCATGGTTTGGGTATCAAAAAATGTAGGGGGATAAATTTTCGCCCCTTCAAAAATAATCATGTTTAGAGGGATAGAAGGGTATTATTTTTGGGCACCCCTCCCACCCAAAAGTTATCTCCATGTATTAGCCAAAAATAATACCCCTTTTTCCCTTATTTCAACTACAAAACAACTTTATCCTTCGTTTTATTCTCCATCCAAACCAAGTATTATTTTATCCCTTTTTTTTAATACTCAATCCAAACCAACTACTTTTTTATTTCCACTCCATAAACATTATATCAATATAGGTCAACTCTCTAAAAATAACTCCATTTTTATCTTATCCCTTCAATAACTTATCCACCTGAAAATAATCCTTCGTCCAATCGGCCCAATTTGATGATCTCTCTACGAGGAGGCATTAGTCATGCAGTGAATTGCCCAACCCAATCTTGATTGGGCATATCTAGGACTAGGGCTCTTGACCAAAGAAGAAAACAAAACTGTGGAAAAATTACAGTTGACATGTGTTGGAATTTCATTGATCACAGGCTCCATCAAAAATATAATTCAGCATCAAGATTTGCAAATGTGAAAGTTAGGTTTTGGAAATTGAAGTAGTCCATATGTTCATTGTACCCAGCCACTAAGGGGACCCTCTGAGCATATCACCTACCAAACTTTTGCCTTACATTTTGCTCATGGGCAATGACTTTTTTTTTTTTTTCTTTTTCTTTCTGAAGATGGGCAATGACTTGAAGTCTACCGGTTTCCAGATGGGTCCGAATGGGAAATACTTCGCTACTCAAGCGACAAAACAAAGGCTCTGTTTGGGAATTGGGAAAAGATGTGGAAAGAAAGCGAAAATGTTAAAAAATTTCCTCATCCTTGTTTGGTTCTTGCAAAAGAAGAGGGAAAATTTTAAATTCTAACTCAAACTTTCCTATCAATTTCTCTTCGATTTTCCCTCTCATTTTCCCCTTCATTATTTTCTCTTCTTTTTCCTTTCTTTCCCTAACTTCCAAACAGAGCCTAAAATACCCCCTTGAAAAATAAAAAGAAAAACTAAAATACCCTCAGTTCAAAAAAAAAAAACAAAAACAAAAGTCTTTTGGGGAAATTGTATTTTAGTTTTTACAATATTCCCGTTTAAGAACATGACATTGTTGGTGCAAAAATCATAAAATCAATGGAAGTGGACAAAACTGAAGAGAATGCATGGTTGCTTCAAGGCAAGTCTGAGGACGCTTTCCTTGAGACGATATTCGCCCCCACCAATTAGGGATTTGGTGTGGTGCACTGGGTTAACAATAATGCACTAATTCGACTTTTAAGATACAATGAAGTCCGGTCCCAATTGATCATGTGATGCACAAACAAGGAATAACTAGAACACTTTCGGATTTTGTGAGTAGCCAAGAACAAGTTTAAGGGAGAGAGTTCTAGCAAGAGAGAACGATTCATTGTGTTCACTCCAATATGTTTTCGGTGAAATCCCTAGCTTTTATATGGGCTTAGATAAGTGACCGTTAGCCAGTAGCCACATCTATTAGCTTAAACCCAATAGTCATGTCTATTTCAAAACCCATGTATATTCACATGACCCAAAAAGTCACATCTTATGATTTGTTTATGTCTGTTCATTAAAACGAATAAATACACCTCTTGATTTAAACCCCTTAACCAATTACGACATTTAATATTCATTAAATATTTTGAAAACGTTCTAACATGCATTACCTTTTTATGCATGTGTTTCACACTTGCTGTTAACTTGAAGTCTGGAACAGGGGAGGACGGAGCCAAGCCATGGCTGGGGTGCCATGGCAACCTTCGATTTTGGATATTGTATATAAATTTTACAATGCATACAAATATTGGTAATGATACTTATCAAAAGAAAAGTAAAGTTATAAAGAATGCCTTCAAGCACACTATGTTCAGCATTTAAGGGTCCCCGTAATGCCTTATAACAGCATCGTGCCCCTCATCTGATCGTTCATCTCTGTAATCGATGGTCCAAATATGTTACCGCTAAGAGTTAACAAAATATATATGAATCATCGATTGTCGAGATGGACGGTTGGATCGGAGGCCAAATCTTTTAACACTTCTATTACAGTGTCTACAAAGTCCATAGTGGAGTGCTAAAATAGCTCATTAAATACTACGGAGTAACATGTAGTATAAAAACAAAACTTAAAGTAACCACTAGCAAGATTTTAAAAAACACACAAGAGCATCTTTACCATATTTCACAAAAGTTAGCATCAAATTTATTTTTGGTTACATACTTTTATTACTTTTAATCTGTTATAGTTTTATTGATGTAGATATAAAATATATATGCACACATACATGCATATCCATGACTAATTCATGGACATAAACACAGATATAGATGAAATAAATAAATAAATAATATTAATATTTTAGTGTGTATTGATAATTGTGGTCTGCAAGTCTAAAGACTTCAGAGTGAATTATATAAAAAGAATAAAGTATAAAATCATTACCCTGTATATATTAATATTTTTAAGACTTAGTCTTCACGTTAGTCTTTTTATTTTATTTTTTTTAAAGAAAAAGATGAGTGTTGCACGTTATTGTCTATCTAGAATAGGGGCAAAAGAAAAAAAAAGCCTTGAAGCCATCATTGTTATATTTCGTCGGCAAATTTAAACAAATGCTTAAAAAACTAATATTGTTCTTATCTAGACTTAGCTGATTTGTATTTATATTGCTGTTATTTTTGTTTTCTAAGTAGCTTAATCAAACCAGAGCATCTCATCAGGCGAGGCAAATCTCCCTGATGGCTAAGTTGTTGAGTGAAAGGGGAAAAACCCCCCCAAAATCAGACTCAACAATTTTTTTGTAAATCTGTAAAAGTTATAACTTTGCTACAGTAACTCGGTAAATCCTTTGAGGCACTATTCACAGGTTAAAACAATTCTCTCTCCTGACTTCCTGAATAGAGAGTCTGATTTTGTGAGTTTTTGAAAAAGTGACTTGTTAATTTATTAAAGGTGTTTTTGAGGTTAAATTTAGCCCAATTTTTGTTGAGCCTGATGATGCTCATGAGAGTAGAGAGTAATTTTTTTGCCTTTTTATTTGGCTGCATTCCCTTGGTCAATGGTCAATGCTGGTGGTCCCTACAGACCTAAAAATAAATGTTTAATTTTCAGTGACGGAGGTGGTTTTGTGATTAGCGGGAACCCAAAATCACATTATTTATACATTGATAACAAAAATTTCATTTAAAAAGTATCTAGTGCAGTTTATTTTTTTTTTCGAAAGAGACGAAATTGTGTTTACAGTCACATTTAATTTTAGACATGCAATTGAAAAATGGTCGATAACTATTATTTTAGGACATAAATAGAAATTAAAAGAAAAAGAAACCAAAACTTAGCAGGGGCAATCTCATATAGATGATAGAACCAAACTAATTTGAAATTTTTTCATGATTAGGAGTAAAAGTATAGGGAGTTGTGCGAGGACCCAGAAACTTCCAGATACCCTCTCGTGTCCGCCCCCGTATAGTTTCGACCTGAGAGATGATACCTACTTTAAAATTTTATTTTCAAAAAGTAAGTTTACTGTTTTCTTTTTCAAAAAGGATTTTAAAAATCAACTTAACATAACATAACATAACAGAAACAGGTAAAAAAAAAAAAAAAACAGTGGCATCTTCTATATTAATTAGAATTATGCTTTTTGCGCATGAAAGAGGCTATGTTCCTTTAAAGCAAAGACTCAAAAAGGCAGAGTAAAGAGAAATAAATAAATACAGAAAAGCACCAAGAAGAGTGAGGTCGGTTGGTTAATTAATTGTGAAATCTATTACCTGTCCATTGTTTGCACATGATGGTCTTTAGTCCTCTCACTTCAGAATATTCACATGGTTAGTAAGCATTCATCTCAACTTCCTTCTATTCGTCCATCCCAATCTTGTACTTCGCGCCTACTTAAAATAATTCGTTTGTTTGACGAGACTAATAGTAAATCGATACATAATCTCATCAATTTTATTGAATTAATATTAGTGATCGAATTAACAATTCCTCCATTACCCGTCAGATTGTGTATCTCATATTTTTTAAAATTATATGTGTTAGTACGTTACATGTTTCATTTTGGAATTATTTTAACCAAACGTTATATACTCAGTCATTTTTTATAAATAGTCCAATCATATACTCATATCCGGTTAAAATGAACGGACCCGAAATAGTATAATTTGATACAGTGGGCATGTTTACGTTGGAATTATTTTAACCAAACGTTATATACTCAGTCCATTTTTAATGAATAGTCCAATCATATACTCATATTCGGTTAAAACGAATGGACCCGAAATAGTGTAATTGGATATGGTGGGCGGTTAGTACGTGGTTCATATATTATCAAATTTTATCATTGTTTTATTTTTCTTGATGTGATCGTACTCGTTATCTATCCAAAAAGTAATCTTTTTCACAATAATCTAAGTAAGTTGTGACATGACAATGACGAAAAATAAAAAATATATAACATTTCTCATTTGATTATCTTGCTCGAATAATTTCTTGTTTTATGTTTTCCCGTATAAATCCTACACTAGAATGTTATCCATGTGTCTGATAATAATACAATTTTTTTTTTTCGATTTTGATCATTGTCACTCCATTTTAAATAACTCATCCATACGCCCAATTTTTTTCTTTTTCATACCCAACATTGCACGCTTCCTTACCATATTTCTTAGGTTGGTATATTTATAGTGGAACATGTGATTTTATAACTTTTTTTTTCTAACAACAACAAATTTTATTAATCATATATCGACGATACAATGATTAAACGGGGCAAGAACAAAACATCAAATTGAGAAGAACATCCTAACCAGGGACGGAGCCAGGAATCTCACTATGCAGGGGCGATTTTTTTTTCTAAAATACTTTGCAGGGGCGAGTCTATATAATTTGTGGGAGAAATTTTATTTTTCTATATAATACTAGAGGTTTTTCTCTTTTCTTGCAGGGGCGACCGCCCCTACTGGCCCCCCTCTGGCTCCATCCCTGATCCTAACTAGGTTGGCACCCCACTCCACGAAAATCGCCCCACTCCATGTGATTTTATAACTTGGATATGCATAGTGTGCTAAATTTGTACAACTATACTTAGAGTGTGTATGGCAAACAAATTTTTTGCATTTTTGCATTTTGAGTGTTTGGGTGAAAAGTCCAAAATTTATTCTCCCCAAAATGAGTTCTCAATTTTGATGTTTAGAGAGCAAAGTGAGAAGTTGGTTTTTTGAGCTTTTTCTCATTCTCATTTTTCATTCTCAAATTCATCTAACTACAAAGACCAAAACACCCTCAATTTTCTCTTCGTTAATTATGAAAATGCCTTAGATTTACGTTATCATCCTCTTCTCACTTTTGACAATAGTAACAAGTCCACTTCAAAATTTTTAATTACATAGGAGTAAAATAAAATAATCCTCTCAGATTTCAAAAAGGAAAAAAAAATTAGAATCTGATTTTGATGAGTATATTTTTTATCCCCATAAGGACCTATTTGGGTTATGCGATCCCACACTTGCCCTGGTACCTTATGATATACTAGTAGATATTACACACCCACACCATGTTTATGAATATAGGTTTTTGGGTAATTAGTTGAATTCGGGTTTAAAAATATAATTTTAATTTGTCAAAAACTGTCTTTAAAAAACTTGCTAAAAACAATGTTCGTACATATTATAAATACCATAATAAATAAAATGGTAAACAACTAATTAATAACTCATTCTCATCATTATTCTCCCAAACACTACTCTTGTTGCAAATGCATTCTGCACATTTCTCTCAAACACTTCTCTTTTCAAAATACATTCCATCTAAAAAGTAAGAAAATGAAAAGTTAAAAATAGGCTCCCAAACACCCCATTTGTTTTAGTTATCATCTCCAAAATTGTGGTTGTCTGTGATGCCCATGTGGGATTAGAATGGGGATAGGATAAGCTAATAAGGAGTAGCTTTTAATTCAGCATTTGGTTTGATCTTAACACTCAAATTGTTTGTCTTCTGAATAAGCTTTTGCAGACCCCGTCATAAGCTTATCTGCGTGTGTGTGGGGAATTTATAAGTGTGCCCCTAAAGACTATACAAATCCTTTTTCTATTCTTATTACAAGGATTAGATGGGGACAACTAAGTAATTTCTCACATGATTTCCTTATCCACCCACTCATTTCAACTTCTAAACAAAATTCTTCTTGGCTAATCTCCTTCTTAATTATTCCCCACTTATATCATATTTGCTTCTTATCCACCATTATTCATCATCTCACAAAACCTTATTCGTCCAAAAAAACGGCCTTTAATGAGATGAAATTTCATCTCAAATAGTGTCATTGAAGGAAGTAAAAGATCTATAGTAATTTTGAATTTCTTTGATGTGCATTCCACATGGTTATGAAAAGGACTGTAAAATTAAATCATTGCTATTTATGTTTTCCCCCTTTCACTTCTTTTCATATGCTTTGTCTGTATTTGTCTAAAACAAAATATACCACCAAAAGAGAAAGGGAAATTTGACCACACAAAATTGAGAGAAGGCAAAAAGAAGTCTATATGCACATTCCAAATGTACACACATACATATAGATATATTTATATGTATATATGGAGACTTTTATATTGTAGGAATCAAAAGTTTTCTCTTCAAAATAAAAAAGATAAATTGTGTGGTTGTCTTCATGCCTTGGCAACCTAATTTCACATTTCCCAACTAATTAATTTTTTAATTATTTTCACCAGCCGGACTCCACCCATTTTCTTAACCAAATTATATAATTCATCTGCTTTTACAATAAACAATTTGTGTGGGTAAATCAAGCCCAATATTTTTTTTTCCCTTTTCTTTTCCCCTTTCTTTTTAATGTGAGAAACTTAACCCCCTTAACCCACTTTCCATTTTCTCGAGCTTTTGTTCTCAATCTCTGTTCTCTCTTTTTATTCCAGAAAATAGAGTTATTTTCCTAAATATTTTTAATGTCCTCGCCAATAAAGTTCTGTATCTGTTTTACTCTGGTCTCTTTATTATGAACAAAATGAATAGTCATTTGTTCTGTTTATGTTAAAATCTTCCCAAGCTTCAAAAATCAAGGCTTTTGTTCTGTTCATGTCTGGATCTTGCTTTTTTCTGTTCTATCAGCGCTTAAATTCCTCCCAAGCTTCAAAAACCAAGCTATCTTACTAAATTTATCTTTAGGGTTTTGGGTTTTGTGTTGGGTTTATTTTTTCTTTCAGCATAATTTTTGGTTTAGTGTTTCTCTTTCTGGGTTTTGTGTTCTGAGGTTTGTTTTCTCTGTCCACATATTTTTGGGTTTGATTTTTCTTTTCTGGGTTTGGTACTCGAAGGTGTGTTTTTCTCACTAAGAAATTTCCTATTCTTCTGAAAGTTTTAATCTTGGGGAGATTTCAGGTGTTTGGGTTTTTGGAAAGTGATGGGTTTTTGGTAAGAAAATCACTCGATTTTGATTTTGGTCAAGTGTTTTGGGAAATGGAAGCAAAGGAAGGTATTACCATTAGTGGGGTTACAGTGGTGGGATCAGATGCTCCATCGGACTACCACGTGGCCCCTAGGACCGAAAATCCAACTCAGGCCACTGGGTCAACTCAGCCTGCAGCTTCCCAACTCGGTGTTACGCCGCCGCCTTCGGCGTTGCAACCGTTAAAGAAGAAGAGGGGTAGGCCGAGGAAGTATGGACCAGATGGGTCAGTGACTATGGCTCTGTCTCCTAAGCCGATTTCGTCTTCGGCTCCGCCTCCGGTGATAGATTTCTCCGCCGTTCATAAGCGGGGAAAGTTCCGGCCGGTGGGGACGGCGAGCAAGCAGCAGCAGCACAAGGTGGAGGTAGAGAATAACCTAGGTATAGACAGTTCATTTCATGCTTCTTTTGGAATTCTAATCTTGTTTAGTGTTTTATTCTTTTGTCATGCGTAAAGCAAGTGGTTAGTAATTTGTATTCTTATTAATAATGCATGTTGGACCCAATATGTGTTGGGTCTGTTGGATGCCCGTGGGTGGCTGATAAACGATCTAAACTGCTTGAGTTTGAGCTCGTGTTAACTCGATGAGAGCTCGTTCCAGCTCGGTTGGTAACATAAACAAACCCAACTTAAAACTTTTTTTTTTTTCCCCCCAACGTAACAAAGTATATATATATATATTTTGTAAGTGTTTAGTGTTAAGTTTGAACAAGCTACTACCGGGCTTGTTCAATTTACAATGTCTACAAAATTCTTAGTTTCTCGAGATCGGCTTGATTAAAGCTAGTTTGACGCTCGTTAAGTTTTCAAATCAAGTTTGGACAATATGTTGTTTAGCTTGTTGGGCTTATTTATGAGCCCTACCGGTTGGTGTCTAAGCAATTGATTTACAGGCATCTGATTTATACGAGGTCCAAAATTAGGTTATAATTGGTAAGACAAAATCCTAGTAATTGATTGCATTGTGTATTTTACAGTATCCAGAGGTACTGTGTTGCAATTTTTCTAGGGATACTATTGAAATCAATTAGGATAAAGAAAACCGAGAGCATTTCTATTGCCCATGCATCCAAGAGGTTAAAATGTTCATGTTCTAGGGGGGGAATCCAATCAAAAGGTCATACTTCTCGGGCCTAGCATGGTAAGGCAAATACACCAGCCATTAATATAAGCTTGTTTTTCTTAAAAATACACAATTGAAGGATCTTAAGTTCCTAATAGGATAATGGAACATATCCGATGCCCTTACCAAAGCAAATGAGCGTCCAAGGGGTACCTGCGACAATTAGTGGGTAATGCCTCAGTAATTTAGGTGTCTTTTAGTTGTGATGAAATTGTAATTGTCACTAAAAGATATATCACGTGGATACCATCTGAATACTTCTCGCAATTAGTTGGACAGTAGAAAGCATAATATTTAATACTTCTTTAACTTGCATTGCCATTGAAATTGCATGCAACATTTTGACAAAGAAATCCCAAAATGTTTAAGATGTTTAGCGTTATGTTTTTAAGTTCTTATTTGTATGTCCTTTGGATTTCTCTTCAACGGCTTGTCCTACTGTGTACATGTCAAGTCGCCAAGTAGGCTATTTGAATGCCTCTTTGTAATTGGCACATTTCTATTGTCCTACTGTTTTACGGCACACGTAAAATCACAGACGATGACCTATCATCTAGTCATAATGTCTCTGGAATCTTTTGATAATTTAATTATGTTTTGAACTTGGAAAGAATCAATTAAACCGTGGAAGATTCATTCTCTCGAGCAGCAGTTTTTTCTTCTTCCATTGGAGCTCCATGCCTCATCAATGCTGGATATATGTACTGGGCTGAGTAAAAATGATCGATTCTGATTCCAGTACACTTGTCCACAACTTGGAAGCTTCAATTAAAAATGTTCTGTGCTCTATATTCCCCTAATTTGGTAGAGCAGAACTTTTTGTTATTTTTAGGAGTATATTGTTAACCAATGCTCCGATAATATATATTGCATAATTGTTGTTAGTCATTTTTCAATGTTGAGTCTGTTCAAGAAAAAAAATATTTTTAAATGTTGAATAGCTTAAGAAAACAAGGATTGAAGTTCAGTTCAAGACCTGCGACTAAGATTTGCCTTGACATTCTTCCGGTGGCGGAGCCAGGAAGTTACTCTTGTGGAGGCAACTATTAAACATAACCTTTACAAACTTATTTTTTCTTGATAAATAGCGGTGAAATAATAGGGGCACTTTGAAATGAAAAATAATAGGGGCTTTTGAATTGAAAAGTACTTCTTGATAGTGTTTACTTAAAAATGACTCCTAACGAGGTTTTATCTTAAGAAGCTTTGCGTAATAGTTCTGTTATCAATCATATGAAGACGTCTTTGTCCTATATAAAAGGGCCTTCTTGCAAAATAAAAATTCAAGAGTCATGTTATAAGGCCTCCTTTAGAGTTTAGGGTTTTCTTTTAGGTTTGGGCTTGACCCATTTTGTGTGTGGGCTTGGCCCGATGGGTGCTCCTTGGCTGGCATCTTGCCAATCTCGGTTTGGGTTTGGGTCTAGGACTGGGCACAAGATTGTTCTTAGCTTTGTTTAGGAATACGATGCCGTTCTTCTTGTTCCTTTTAGTCTTTGTATCAATATCAAAGATTAATAAAATAATAATTTTGCTGTTCAGAAAAAAAGGCCTCCTTTGGAAACTGAAAAAGATGCTAAGTGGTAAAAATGGTTTTAGGCCAAGTCTCAACTGAGATGAAATTTAGAATTATTTTTCAGAACTTACAGGGTAAGGTTTAGTTGTTGGAAAAACATTATACATATCTGCTACTGTGTCCTTTAAACTGATGCTCTTCTTCCCTTTCTGCTTGACTTTAGCTTTGAGTAATTCATGTAAACAATAAATGAGAGAAGCAATAAGAAACTGTGTAGATAATTTAATGTGTTTAAAAAGTCGGTTGTCCTGGTTTTTAACTTTCAGGTTTTCCTGTTCATGAAAGAATGGGGAAAGTTAATGATGTTCAATGTTTCCTTGTAGGTGAGTGGGTATCATGCTCTGTTGGTGCTAATTTCACACCCCATCTAATCACCGTCAATGCTGGAGAGGTAAAATGTTAGCTATATTGGATTTCTTTTACCCCAAAAGATAGCACTTTTACCCCAAAAGATAGCACTTTTAATGGGGTTGGTAAATCCCTGGCTCCTTGATCTTTTTTTTTTTTTCCCCGAAGTTTTAAGACCACCATTTTTTGCACTGCCCCCAATATTTTTTTGATTCCCGTTGTCATCTGTAAAACAGTTTTAAGCTGTTAACTCAGTAATTTGCTACTGTGAAGTTTGCTTGATAGCTAATCATGTCATCAGATATGCGTCTTTGTTGAAAAAGGAGGAAGTAGAAAGAGAAATGCATGATCATGGCCCTTAAATTCTTTTAAACAGCATCTGTTGCAATGATTCTTATATTTAAGGACAACTGTGAGTTAACTGTGTTACTGATTTTGTTTTGGTTATTTAGGATGTGACAATGAAGGTCATATCATTTTCTCAACAAGGACCTAGGGCAATATGCATTCTTTCTGCAAACGGTGTAATTTCAAGTGTTACACTTCGGCAAAGCGGATTCGTCTGGGGGTACATTGACATATGAGGTTCTCATCTTGTCCTTTCTTTCACAAAATAATCAATCTTGTTGGTTATTTGTGTTTGATTTCATTCTTGAAGAGTTCTTTTGCATTGTTGTATGTGGTCTACAGTCCACCTCATATAATGCCGTACCAGTAAATTTGCGTGAACAGTCAATTATGTTAACACTAATAATATCTTTGGTGTTTTCATCGATGAAGAAAATGTTAGAAATAATCTAGAGTTCTCTGGTGAGACTTTCATCATCAAGATTTCTGGATATGTTTGCAGCATTTTCCCTCCCTCACTCAGGCGGTGGGTATTGCATATATCAAAAACCAAATGGTCATAACCTCACGTCATAACCTTGCTTTGTAGTGAATAATATGAGCTGCAGTATTAGTTTATGGCGTCATCAATGAGGATTATTTGTATGATTTTCAATGATATTAATATCGTATTGGCAACCTTGGTGTGGATTTAGCAATCTTTTGTATCCCGAGGTCCAAAATTTAGCAAGGTTAATCATCAGATTGCAGGCCTTATTCCTTACTCCAGATTCTCTTATTCCCATTTCAATTTGAATCATGTGCAATTTGAGATTTCCGTTGAATTCATCTTAGATAGTAATTTATCTCATTAGTTGAATTTCTAAAGGGTTTATTAATTCCACAATTTGAAAGTTCCCTACATAGCCCATTTCAGATTTAAAAAAATACAGTAAATAAAAAATAAGTCATTCTTTGTTACTTTCCTTACTTGTCACAGACTTTAATGCCACCTCTTTCTGCTGTGTTAATGCAGGGTCGGTTTGAGATACTCTCCTTGACCGGGTCATTTATGCCAACAGAGACCGGAGGAATGAGGAACAGATCTGGAGGCATGAGCGTTTCTTTAGCGGGCCCAGATGGACGAGTTGTGGGTGGTGGAGTCGCCGGTTTGTTAGTAGCCGCTAGTCCTGTGCAGGTATGATTTCTCTTCCTCTTGCCTTTTCTTTTGTTATTGCTTATTGCAGACTATATTCTTTTGGTAATCTACAACTCCCACTTGGAAAATGCATGCGTCTGCATTTTTGAAAATAATGCCAAATCCATAAACACCCATCCTTTTCCTTCCTGTGCAAAAGTAGTCAAAACCCCGAAATCAACTAATTGCTCTTTTCTAAAACGTGGGTTTGCTTTTGTAAAATTTCCCTACAACATTTTTTACCATCTTGCCAAACAAGTTTCTATGTTTCCAGGAAAGTGGAAACAAAAGTAGAAAACATCAATCAAGTTTCATGAATTCAAAGCTTGATATGGATTGTTATAGTCACACTGCTTCGCTTTTGTAAATCAGATTGTTGTAGGAAGTTTTCTGGCTGGGAACCAGCATGAACAGAAGTCCAAGAAACAGAAAACAGAATTCGCAACAACTGCTACACCAACTGCAGCCATCCCCATTTCTAGCGCAGAGATCGAAGAGACATATGGTGGAGCACCAACTTCAGCTACCCAGAAAACGAATTTCTCATCTTCTTTCCGTGGAGATAACTGGTCGTCATTGCCTCCAGAATCTAGGAATAAGCCTACTGATATCAACGTAACTCTTCCCGGGTAGATGTCAAGAGTGAGCCTCGATGGATTATGCAGATTGAGGTTTGTTGCTGACAAGTGAACAAATTGGCTATGAAACCCTAATTGACATTTCGTCTCTTCCCCTTGTTTGTTTGTCTGTAAAACTGGTTTTTCTGAGTTCCGATAGGGTTTGTGTTCTCTCTTTGTTTTGTAGTTTAATTAGTTAGAGCATTAGATAGATGCTTCTTCTGGCATTGTTGGCCTTTAGAATGATTCTTATGTATTATTATCCATGGTACCTTTCATAATTCAATTCACTTCAAACGTTTGGTGTCAACTAACATTGGTGGGAAAGACTCCAAACTTTTGGCTTGTCTATTAACTTGCAGCAGACCAGGGCTTCTAGCTCTGTAGCTCAATTGGTCATGTAGCTGTACTTGGGAGCCGGGAGGTTCAGGGTTCGAGGTTATGGAATGGCATTGTTACCTGATAGGTGTTTAATTGTACCCAATTAAGCCCTCTAACTTATACTTGTGGGTCCATTTATGTTGTTACTTGGTGCGGATTAATTAGTATAATGTGTTTGCAGGATTTGGAGATCAATTAGCCAAATAAAGTGCAATTTGGAAAGGAAATCATTCAATCCCGAACTGAATAGGAATCTGGACAGCATTCAGTGTTTTGGCCATATCTTTTAGCTTGAGTGTCCGATTGAGGCAAGGTTTGCGGCACCGGAAAGGAAATTCAATTTCCTACAACTTTCCTCTTTATGAGTTTTCCAAATTCCAACATCTTGAAGGTCGAAATTGGACTGGAAGCGGGCTGCAGAAGACAATAACGGGATTTTTGGGAAGTTTGGTTGAGATTGGACTTCCTAAACTTATTCTTTTACTTGGACTCCAGGAGAGTTGTGAGCACTATAAAAGGATAATCCTAGGTCATTATTAGGGGTTCTGAGTGGAAGAGATATTCCATGTCCGGCTAAACTCCTCTTCTAGGGGGGAGATGAAGCCCCGCTCCAAGTAACTTATTTATGTGTAGGGTTTGGTTTTATTACTTCGGATCGATTGCATAATTAGAACTCTTTCGTTTTCAATTGTACGGAAGGATTTTTACTACTTTCAATCTGTTTCGTATTTATATCCGTGGTTTTCGAATACAAGTTATGCAATTGTTTTCAATGTTGTGGTTGGAGTTCTGAGATAGGCTATGCTCGTGAGACGGATCGTGCCGTTGGGTGGCGTGACACCATGCCAGTGAGACGGTCCGTGCCGTGGGATAGTTTATGCCTTTTAACAATCACAAATATTTTCTTGACAATTGTGATTCGAATAGTAGCCCTAACCTATGCATAGTTTTGTTACGTGGTCAGGGTGGATTCGGAACCCTAGATCTTCTCTCCATCGCTTTTCGCTCAATTTAATTATTGCTTTGCTCTCTTTAGTTTATTATTTCTAAAGTCAAAACCATCAAACCAATCTCTTTTAATTAATTTAGAAATTAATCGAATCTATTGTAACTTATTAGCCAATCTGTCTCCGTGGATCGATACTCGGACTTAACCACTATTCTCTGGAGTAGTAGTTAATTCTTAGTTATTATAAATATATTTTTGACTCGGCACGACACGGTCATTACCCATTGTATTAATCCAACTTAACTAATATACTAACATGGAAATAAATAAATAAAATAACTTGCGGCAAGAGATTCCAACTGGTACGAACCATGATTCGAACTCTTGGATATTCATCTACAACATGGTCATCCTCTTGGATATTCATCTACAACATGGTCATCGAATGTTAAAACGATCGAATCAATTCATCTAGGATATGGTCATCAAACCAATTCATCTACAAGATGGTCATCGTATCAATTCATCAAGGCTATGGTCATCGAACCAATTCACCATTTCATCTACAATATGGTCATGGTACGGTAAAACAATTCACCAATTCATCTACAATATGGTCATCGAACGTTAAAACGAAGCAATGAATGGTTTCCTGGGTAATATAACCACATGTTTACACTCAGTTCTAGAAGAATGCTTCACTGGAGGAGCCATTGTATTTTTTCCGAAGAGAAGCCATTGGACCCCATCTACTGACTGGATAGCATATAAGAAACGAATACACAAACTTGGAAAGCATTCTAATTTGTACAAATGACATCAGTTAATAAAGAGCACACCATCTGAAGAAGCATTTTCCTGCTGTTCCTTAAGACTT
>JADGMU010000021.1:82500-128966 GCA_016920895.1 Vaccinium myrtillus | reverse complement strand
CCAACAAGCCTTAGCCTTTTAAGTGGATATGGGTCATTCAATGTATATTGGATCCATGTGATGTGATGGACTCTGTGCATACTTCCCAATGGATTGGGTCTACGTGCACATGAGAAGAATCTCAGGCGGATCAGACTCCTAACAACTTCTTATCTCAAGCCCACCAAACTTTTTGTCTTGTGTGATTCTTGACCAACTTACCATGTGCATGACTTCTTTTTGAGCTTTATCCACCCCAAAGAAACTTTGCCTGTGTCAATATATATATATATATATATATATATATATATGAGTCCTTATCTAGTCCGGGATCCCGGATCCGGGATTCGTAGTTCCGGATCAAATTTTCACGATCCGAACCGTCCAATGTGTTCAAAAGGTGTTTTCCAAGGTCCACACGGAAAATCTTCAAAAAAAAATACCGGAAAGGGCTTGATCCAAGCATTTTTTCACAAAAACTGTATATATACAGTTTTGAAGATTTCCCACATGGACCTTGAAAAACACTTTTTAAACACATTGGACGGATCGGATTTTGCAAAAACAATTTTTAAAAGCCTCAAAACACCAAAAAAGCTTCAATCCGGGATCCTTGACAGGATCACCGGTGTATATATATATCCATCTTCCATCATAGCTTGTTTGTCTTTTGACAAAATATATATATATCCATCTTCCATCATCATGGACATCGAAGTCATCATTAAAATACAAACAATCTCCTATATTTTTTATGATGTCGCAAATAAGCCACGTAAATGGAATATTTAACCTAATACCAATTCTTGTCTCACTTAGGCGGACAAGTTAAGGTGTTTGTTTAAATTAATTTAAGATTTTGAAAAGTTGATGACGATACTGGTATTTGAGTTCTACAGTAGAAATTGCAAATCAACTAGGTTTTTTATTTTAAATTTTTTTATGAACATTTATAAAATATAAAGAGAGAACTTTTTCGTTATTTAACCAGCTTTTCCCATCTGAGCTTCCCGTTCTACATTTTAGCCGGGGTTGGTAGGTAAGAATTTTTTTTCTCATAGGTGATTAGGGCGAGGATGGGTCCGGAAGATGTGTTGATATCAGGGACATATACAGTGATATCCCGCTTCCTCTTGTTGATATCTTCCGTACTAATTAACCATCTCCTATTTTTCCGTTTAAAAAACAAAAACCTCATATTTTTTTATGACGTCGCAATAAGCCACACGAAAGGAATGCTTAACTAAATACTAATTCTTTTCACACTAACGAGGGCATGTTAAGTCTAAGGTCTAGGTGCCAACCTCGTTGGGAAGTAGGTTCTTGGTTGTGATACCGTTTTCGCCATAATCCTTTTAGTCTTTGTATGTATTATTAATTCATTGATTAGTAAAAATTTCTTTGTTGAGAAAGAAAAGGAGGGCAAGTTAAGATTGTTGATTTAATTAATTTAAGATTTAACTCGGCAGGAGAGTGAAGAGAGAATGAGCGATAGTGAGAGAAAACTTCGGCAGGAGAGTGATGGCTGGTTTTTGGTTTCTAAGAAAAGATCAAATGGGGTTTTTTTTCCTCGGCCTGGGAATCAAAGATTTGCAAGAGATATGAGCGTCGTTACTATCTATGTCGATAATCTTTCAGATGATATGGACGCGGAATGGTTGGGGCAGATTTTTTCCAAATATGGGAGGGTCGTGGATGTCTTTATTCCGAAAAAGAGAAGCAAAAATTTCAGGACCAAGTTCGGTTTTGTTAGATTCATCACCGTGGCGGAGGCTGAGAAAGCTATTGCGGATCTGAATGGTATTAGTATTAGAGACAAGAAGATGCTAGTTAAAATGGCATCTTTCAAAGTAATCCAGAATCAAGGCAGTGAGCATTTCAGGATTCCGAGCGCTGTTAAGAAGCCCGATACTGGAAAACTAGACGCCAATCTTAAAGGGGTAAATTCAAGGAAAGAAGTTGGGAAGTCTTTTGCTGATGCGGTGGTGGGCAGATCACGTACGCCTAGACGTATTTCGGTTAATGCTATTGGCAATGAATGGCTAACTAGAAGTGTTATTGCAAAGCTAAATTCTCTTTCAACCATGGAGTCCATTCGAGAGGCTCTTCATTGCAAAGGGGTACCCCAGTTTGATGTAAGGGATATGGGGGGTTTGTGGGTTGTTCTTACGTTCTCGTCAGCCGAACAAATGTTATCCGTGTTCGACGGGGAATTAAGTTGGCTAAACAATTGGTTTGTTGAGGTCAAAAAATGGAGTCCGGAGATGCTAGAAGTACGTCGAAGAAATATCTGGATCTCATGTTATGGTGTCCCTCTTCATGGTTGGTGTGCTCTGACATTTCGCAAAATAGCAGAACTATGGGGGGAGGTAATAGGTATGGATGAAGCGACAACTAAAGGGCTATCGTTTGCTGCAGGGAAAGTATTGATAGCTACGGAGCATTGGGATAGGATTGATGAAGTTATTCATGTTGAAGTGAAAGGAAGGATCTTCGAAGTTAAAGTGGTGGAGGAACAAGTGGTGGTTCATGGCCATTGTTCTACCTGTAATCTCACCTACTCTGAGTCTACCAGGGCCAACTCGACTCAGAAAGGAGATGACTCGGCTGCTGTCTCAGTTGGTGAGGCAAACAGTAGGCGTGAGGTGGTGCACGGGGATTGGGGGGATAATCGAAATGTCATAAATGATTTGAAGGATGTGTCACGTGTGGAGGATTCAAATTTGGAGACTTTGCAGACAATTTGGCGGAAGTGACAACAGGCGTGAAGGAGGGGGAGCTACCTATTCGTTCTTCTAGTCCCAAGGAAGACAGCTTGAAGCAGCTAATATGGACTCACTGAGTTCTTCTTTGGGAATAGATACTTCAGTAATGGGAAGTGTGAGGTTATCAAGGAATTCAAATTTTGACCATTCTCTTTCCAAAGGAGATGATGCATCAACCACCATAATTAAGGAGACAACATTTTCTGGGGAGATTATTAATACTTGCAAAGAGAATATTGGGGATGAGAACATTGTGGAAGCTGGCAACTCATTAAAGGCACAAAACACCAATCAATGTGATCTGAACCTTGCCACGCCCATATTCAGTCTGCAGTGAAAGGCTTGCAAGGAAAAAAGAAAAGGAAGAACATAAACGATATCTTGGGTTTCACAAGAGTCAAGTCAGCAAACACTAATTCGAAGGTTGGAAGAAAAAAGGGAAAATGTGTTTTGCTTAGATCTGTTGTAGCCTCTGTAGCTCTTTCTGCATCAATCTCTTCTGAGGGTATTAATAACAGGAATAGAATTTTGCTTGATGAAGCACAAGCTATATGGGCTATCAACAAGTTACATGGAATCAACTACGATGGGGACGAACAAGAAGTAATCAGCAAAATTGCGGAATTGGAATCAAAAAACAAGGGGTTGGCTGATTGCCATCTATAATCCCGTCCCATATTTTCTATGGCCTTATCTTCTCAAAATCATGATAACTTTTACGTTGGAAATGATTGGGGTTGAGTAAGCTGGAGAAAAGGGGGAGTATTAAAAAGCTTCTAAAAGATAAATGGGTGCTGCTAGTTTCCGGAAGTGGGGTTGGAAGCAATGTGGGGTTCTAGGTGCATGCTTGTGGGTTCAAAGGTTTTTGGTTGTGCTGGCTTGGTGTTGGTAGGTTTGTGGGGTTCAAGGTGCATGCCTTGACTTTTCCTTTTGGGGTTTTTATTAGGTGTAGTGGTTGAGCATTTTGTGGGTTTTTTGTAAGATCTGAGGTTTTGTACTCTTGGGGTGTTTGGCTTTGGTCTTTAGGTGGGCTTGTCTTTTGGTACCTTCGTTTGGTGTCTTGCCAATCGTTGGTTTAGGTCTCGGATTGGACAATTTTGCTCATTCAGCTTATTGTTGTTTCCTTGCTCCTTTTGGTCTTGTAATTTTTCAGGATTAATGAAACTTTTTTGCCTTGCAAAAAAAAAAAATTAATTTAAGATTTAGAAAAGTTGATGATGATAATGATTTTGAAAGGTTCATGGTTTTTTTGTTTGTTTTTGTTTTTGTTGTAGAAATTGCAAATCAACGAGGTTATTAGTTTTAAAAATGAATTCAAGATGGTTTATAAAATATTTCGGGTTAATTGGCGACCGAAGAAATTTTACTGAAAACTCAAGCACAGTTGATTTCACATTGAACAACAAACTGCAATACACACAGGGCAACTTTTTTTTATGTCAGTCAACAAACTTAAAACACTTGAAAACAAATTTAAACCACTACGCATACTTGAAAATGAAGCTTATAATGGGTAAATGACTACGCTTCGTGTGTGGAAAGAGGCGAATTGGAAGTCCTTTTTTAGGATTAGCAAAGGGAATATGAACAATCTTCTCATATGGAATCATTTTTTCTCACCTAATGTTATAATCAATGTTATAATGTTATAATCAATGTTATCAATGTTATAATCAATGTTATATAGTTCTTATGTAACGAGATTGTTCGATAGTGTGTGAAGAGTGTCGTGTCATATTCGTGTCGGACATGTGTCTTGTCCGATACTTCTAGTTTTCCTTGGTGTCTTTGTTTTTTCTAGATTGATCGATGATGTTGCTAAGTGATGAAGTTAGTTTAATGGTTTGGTTAAGAATTTGGGGTATATTTTGAATATGCTAGTTTGCTCTGTTGCTCCTATTGCATCTATTTTATGTTAAGCATTGGATACATCTGCATTGTATGTTGCTACTGCTCTTCTTCATTCTCTGCGGCAATTTTTCAAGTTGGCTGCCAATCCAAGTTAAACATGCCATGTGCAATCGGTAACGTTTTAAGATGCTAGTTGAATGTCTAGTTTTGATTGCATTTTGGTTATCTACCTAGCTATACTAAATCTTACCCTTATTTTTTGGCCTTCTCCACTTTATATATGTTTGGACTCTTTGGCTTTATTTCTTGCGGCCTATCATTTGTTGTTAACTAAGTTAAGTTTTACTCTTGTGATTGTAGGTGGTTGAAAATTTTGAAGGGGATGGCTACATGATGAAACCCATTTGCAAAGGATTCAAATCTTTGTGTTAGATTTGGTGTTTTTAATAATTAGGTTTTAGTTCAAACAATATTTCTTTTAGTACTTAAGGCAGTCATCATATTGTTTATAATAAAGTGACTCCATAACTTGTTTTGCTTGGGATCTCTTTTGTGCAAATGTTTTCTTAGGAAATACTTGTTTAACATTAGTTTGGTATTGAGAATTATGTAAAGTTGTGCATTTGGTTCCTGAATGACTTGTGTACTTGTAATAGCGACAATATTTTTATCAATGGCACATGGTTTTGGTAAATTTTTGTCCCAATAGCATGCCTCTCTCAAAATAATAATTGGATTGTGGTGACAACATGATTTTGTAACAAATAACCTATTGTGTTCAAATTTCTTGTATAGTAAATTAGTAATTTTGTCGCAAACTAATTTTTTGTCACAAATAGTTCGTCTAGACAATTTTTTGTGACCGAATTGTGCTAATGGTAAAGAAATTAATCATGATGTTGTGACAAAATAATTGTTATTATTGCTTCTTTTTTGTGACGAATGAGTTTTTTTCTCACCACAAGCATATAACGATGAAATTAGATTACCAATTGTAACATGTTTGTTTTGTCTCAACAACTTTCTAAAGACAAAACTTGAGTTTTTACAACAAAATAGTTTGTCACCATAATATTTTTATACCTCATAGAAATCCTTTATCGTGATAAACCTCATCCTAATGGAAACAAAAGAATTACATATTGTGACAAAATATTTTGTCACTACTAATGAAACTTTTTGTGAGAAACACTTTTTGTCACCATAGTTTTTGGTTTCTTGTTATGATTTTGAGATTTTGTCACAACAAACTTATTGCTACGGGCATGTTGTGACAAAAGGGCGACAAAAATATTTTGTCACCATAACTTTGTTGTGACAAAAAACTAACATATAATGACGAAATTTTTTGTAGCAAAATCCAGAATTTGTTGGAGTGAACCCTTTTTCTATTTTATTAATATGGGACCTAACGTACACACATGTTCTAACACAGTCCTTGCGAACTATTTAATTACTTCCTTCAAAAACTAATAAAATCTTATCCATCTCTTTTCTTAGCAAAAAATAAAAAAATACCCGCTGAACAATCAGGTGATATTTAAAATTGGAGATAATCTCCTTTACAGTTGTGGCGCAAACCATGGGGTTTCCGTCACCGGCTTTTGTGGGGCTTACTGAATGTACATTGCAATAATTTGAAACGTTCAACTTGTAGGGCCTGCAAAATAATGTATTCATGCAAAAAATCAGCTTGATCAAACATTGATAGATATGTCAAAAGTTGAATTTTAGTTTAAAAAACGGAGGGCCTAGATTCTGTCAATAGTTTTTAAGTTAAAATTTCATTGACCATCCGTTTTTTAAATCAAAATTCAACTTTTAATAACCATAGCGATGTCTGATTAAGCTAATTTTTTTGCGTACATATAATATTTAGAAAGCACTATAAGCTGAACTATTCACATTATTATAATGACTGCACGTTAAACCCCATAATGGGTTGCGCAGACCCCATGGTTTGCGCCGCATCCCTAAAGAGGATTATCTAAAAAATTGTCATCCCATTACTCGAGCTTAATGATATATCTCGATATAAACTCGCCCTTTATCCGTCTCGGCCTATAAAATGCACCTCGCTTTGCAATGAGAAACTCATCTTCTTCACACACACAAACACAAACTTTGCCAATAGGCAGAAGAAAGTAAAATGGAAATCATCTATTCCTCTCTTCTTGGTTTCTTTCTACTTCTTGTCATCTACCTCTTCTACAACCACAAAACGGGTAGAAATGCAAACCTTCCACCTGGGAAAACCGGATTTCCCGTGATTGGGGAAACCCTTGAATTCCACTCCGCTGGGATGATGGGTCACCCGGAGAAATTCATATTGGATCGCATAGCCTAGTACTCCTCCTACGTTTTGCAAAACAAGCCTTTTGGCTCACCAGTTGTTGTTTTCGGTGGATTAAAGGGAAACCAATTCTTATTCTCTAATGAGAACAAGCTGGTCTAGGTTTGGTTTCCCCATGCCATCTACAAAATCTTCGGATTCCCTGCAACCTCTTCTAAAGAAGAAGCCGACAAGACCAGAAACTTTCTCCAAAACTTGACGAAACCCGTGGCATTGCAAGACCAAGTCGGTTTAATGGATACCGTTGCGCACCACTACTTTGTTACGCACTGGGAAAAAAAGGACATGGTTTTGGTTTCCCAAATCACCAACCAGTACACCTTTTCGCTTGCATGTCGCTTGCTAATGAGTGTCGAGGATGCAAACTTTGTTTCCATACTCGAAAAACCTTTTGGAGTTATGCTTAAGGGGTTGTTTTCTATCCCTATAGACTTACCCAGAACCCCATTTAATCGTGCAATCAAGGCTTCCGCTTTAATTAGGAAAAAAATTTGGGTGATTATCAAGCAAAGGAAGATAGATTTGGCTGAGGGAAGGGCATCGCCGACTCAGGATCTCTTGTCGCGTATGATTTTGGTAAGTGATGAAAACGGCAACTTCATGCCTGAGGAAGAAATTGCCCTGAGGATATTTGGAGTTATACTTTCAAGCCATGACACCATTGTCTCTGTTTGTACTTCCATTGTCAAGTACCTTGCTGAGCTGCCTGATATCTACCAACGAGTTTACCAAGGTAATATATTCCACACCGTGTTTCTCATTTCTAGTTAATTTCATAGTACAGTAATTCTTAAGTGATCACACTCAGCTATCAGGCTAATCTAATGAACGACATGGACCAATTAAATGATTTAGATTAGAATGATTATATTCATAGTAATTTTTTTTGTCTTTTTGTCATAGAGCAACTAGAGATTGCAAAATCAAAAGAATCTGGTGAATTGTTGAACTGGGAGGACATTCAAAAGATGAAACATTCATGGAACGTAGCATGTGAAACGATGAAACTTGCACCTCCTAACCAAGGTTTTTATAGAGAAGCATTAAAGGATTTCACGTACAATGGTTTCTCAATTCCAAAGGGGTGGAAGGTAATAGTCAATAGTGGCGTATATATGTTTTTTATACTACTTGTTACTTATAGGCTTTCCAATTGTCAATATATAACTGCTAGTTTGAGCATTATTCTTGTCACCTATACCGTGCATGCTACTCTCTCCATTTCAAAATAATTGTCACTTTTGGTTAGTCGTGTCACTAAAACAATTGTCTACATTTCACAATTTATAACATTTTTTATAATTCCAAAAAATTTGTTTAATAAAATAATTGAGATTTATCAAATAAGATCCATATTGGATATAAAAAGTATTATAAATTAGAAGATATGGACAATTTTTTAGAGATTCTGTAAAAGGAAAGGTGACCAGCAATTTGAAACGGAGGTTATTTTAAGAATCAAGTTTGTGGATAAGATATCTTCCACACTTGATTAGTTGATGGATTTTGATTTTCCCCTTAGTTTCTCTTTCCATTACTTTTATGGAAATAAACCCATTTTAAGGAAAGGTCAAAAAGATTTATATTTTAATGAATATTTTCTAAAGTAATTTTTTGTTCTAAAAATTCGATTTTAATTTGAAAATTATCGGAGAAAGACTAACTTTTTGTCTTTGCTTGTTGATAAGCAGTTACATTGGAACGCATAAACGACTCATAAAGATCCCGAATTCTTTCCAGAGCCAAACAAGTTTGATCCATCGTGATTTGAGGGTTTCGGACCAGCTCGATCCTTACACCTATGTACCATTCGGAGGAGGACCTAGGATGTGCCCTGGAAAAGAATTTGCCCGGTTGGAAATACTCGTGTTCATGCACCACCTAGTCAAGAGGTTTAGGTGGGAAAAAATTATTCCTGATGAGAAGATTGTGTATAATCCCATTGCTAATCTGGAAAAAGGGCTTCCAATTCGCCTCTTTCCCCACGAATCTTAGTTATGTTACCATTGTAAGCTTCATTTACAAGTATGCGGTAGAATTGGAACAATTGAGTGATTGAGAGAACAATAATGCTACTCTTACATCCATCTGGTTACACCCCACATTGATTTCTGACATGTGGCATCCCTCTCAATCCATTTGACTCTCCCTCCAAGTGTCAGAAATAAAAGTAGGGTGTAACCCATAAGTGTAACTGGATGGGTGTAAGAGTAGCATTATTGTTGAGAGAATGTGAGGTGTAATTAATTTTGTGTTTAAATTTATTGTCTGATGTTTAAGTTTGTTGAATCTGATGTTTCTTGAGAGAGAGTGACTCTGACATCGAAAGAGTTGCTCTTTTGTAGGAGTATTGCAGTTTGTTGTTCAATATTGTGAAATAAATTGTGCTTGAGTTTCGTGTAAATCTCTCCGGTCAATTAATTTCACTAGCTTCTTCCATTATCGTAACCATGCATTAATCCTCCCAAGGAAAAAGAAAACAAAAAATAGCATGCAACAAGTTATTGTTATATACAGAGTTTCACCCATCAACACACAAAGTGACAAGGAATTTGCCACTTTTATAGAGAACAATTTTATTCACCCTCGCTTTGTTCACCTTTGTGATGGTATACTCATTCTAGGTCTCAGATGGAGAATCAAAACCACTCATTTGTCTCAATTTAGTTCATTTCTTTGGAGCCCATGCAAAAATTGAGTTCAATCCAATATCGCTAACTGCTTATTTTAAAGAAAATAAATAAAACTCTAGATGAAATTGTTGCCTACATCTCATTGAGCTAAATTTTTGCGTGGTCTTCTAATAAGTGAATCTAGACAGAATGAATGGTTTCAATCATTGAACTAAGACACAAAATGAGATACTGTCGCTAAAGGTGCACAAAATTGCTCACTTTTATATGGTTCCCCCAAATTTGTAATGCATATGGTGAGTACCAAGGCTCGAACTCACAACATGGCATATGACATCACAAGAAGAGTGACACCACTGAATTCAAAGCTCTGGTAATGCAGATAAAATGACTTGTATGATGACGTGCCGAAAGAAAATAAATATGGCAGTTTCAGTGGCGGAACACAAGAGGGGAGGTGACATGTGCCACCCCCGATTCCCGGTTTCTTACAAACAAATTTATCATAATTATATATGTTAGGTGGGTCAAATATTATTAAGTATTCATGCCTTGCCTAGCAGTTAGGCGCTTGGTCTTTTACCCCAGTACACAAAGCGTCCATCAATCAAAATTATTTTTAGTGTAAATTCCACTTCAAGCTTCTCCCTTCGAGAAAATCAAAATTATTTTTAAATAACTATCGTGTACAACAAGACCAACAATCATTATTGTAAAGCTTATCAATCCAGTCAATCCAGCTATTATATATTATTGAGAATGACTTTATACTTTGCATAACAATTTCAAGAATCCAAGCTCAAATCAATCATTAATTTCATTATCATTTCAATTTGGGGTCACACAAAATCGCATTGAGTCAGTCGATCATTTCTTATTACACTGCAATCCTATGTGGCAATTGTGGTCTAATATTATTGCTGGGTGGGGTATGCAATGGGCCATCCCAATTTCTGCAGTGGGTTTCTTGATGTGGTGGAAAGATGGAATGGATAAAGAAGAGAGAGTGATTGTTCTGATAAGCAATTCCCATGGCTGTTATGTCATCACGGATTGGGAGAAAAATCTGAGCTTGTGAAGACCATATCGCTATATGGGTGAAACCAAATCTGGAGGCATAAGAGTACTCAATCGATGACTTCCTTTTTAGGCTGAAGAGTATTTTGAAATCTCTGTATTCAGTTGGTCACTTGCCAACCTTTTTCTCCTCTGGGTTAGTTGTGGGGTTTGTCTAGTGGGCTTTGTTCCCTAGTCGTGTTGTTTCCTCATGCTTTCCTTTTTAATCTTTGTATCTCTTCAGAAATTAATAAAATTAATCACCATTCAAAAAAAAAAAAAAAAACGTCCATCAATCAAAATTATTTTTAAACTATCGTGTACCCACAAGACCAATAAGCTTTACAAATTTGGCCCAATACAACAAATGTACAGGTTATTATTTTCATGTGTGAAAATAAAAGGTCATGCACTGGGAGGAAAAAAGTACAAGTGATTACGATAAAGAGAATGCCACAATAAATTGATTTAAAAAATATCGGTACTTGTTGTCAATAAAAAAAAGATATTTGGTCCAAAATATACAAGCTAAGTTTTGCATACTATATTATAAGCTTAGTCTATGAGATTTTCCTTTGCCATCAGAAATTCATGCCTCAAAGATTGGTTGGCGTGATCATTTATGTTACTCCCTCCGTACTTTTTTAAATGTGTTGCTTCGTAAATTCAACTTATTAAAGAAACGTCATCACTACACCTTTCACATCAACTTTTTCCTCCAATTTACACTATTCACATCAACTTTTACCTCTACTTTCCAAAATTATCCTACACTTTTACCCATTAACTCTTTAACCACTAACTTTTCAAAAGGGAAAAATGATAATTGTACAAACTTTTACCCATTAACTTTTCAAACCACACACTTATTTAGGGACAACCCAAAATGAAAAGTTAAACACTTAAAAGGGGACGGAGGGAGTATCTCTAATTAATCATAGTTGACTCTTGTCTATATTAATAAGCTTGTTCATTACTTTATTTGCCTTTTGAGTTTAGCTTGAGTAAGAGGCCAATAATTTGTCATAAGTTATTTTTCTTGGGTAAAATGAACTAAAATTTTGAAATTTTGAAAGAAATAAAAGTTATCATAAAATAAAGCATCCCAGTTAATTAATCCTCAAGTATCTAAGTGCCTAAATTTTTTGAAAGTTCACGCATAGGATATGCGATCAAACAGATCTAAACAAAACAACATTCTAATTAACAAAATGTCTCTTACTATAAGTTTGTTTGATTTTGTTTGACAAAAGATTCTCAAGTACCAAAATATATTATGTTATTATTTTGCTTCGCATCCGATCATAGAAAATTGGATTTTGTGACGCTGGTCATCAGAAATACTATGGGTACTGATAGTTGTACCAATGGATGCTTGGGACTCTTATGGGATCTCGCACCAATGATTCGAGTCGTTCTCTAAATCTAAAATAATTATTTTGTAGTTTCATCAATGAAACTCAATTGAATGAATGTAGTCTTTTAATTCAATTGTGTAATTTTCCTTCATAATTCAGGATCATAAATTCTAATTGAAAAAAGAATGAAAATTGAATCAAATGCTTGCAATTATTTGATTGAGGTGATAAATGTGTAGATTTCACATAAATATGTGGGGGGAAGAGGTCTATAGCATGCCCACATAAATGTGTTGTGAGATGCACGTCTAGAGCACCACTTGACGATACCCCGGTGATCGGATATCGAATAATTTTTCCCAAGACCCGATAGGCGAGTCTCCCTCTTTACGTGATTTTGGAGCACCGCCACAAAAATTTCAAGACCGTTTTGAACCATAATTTTACTTCATTTTTCAGTTGCTTATATCTTTCAATGACTTCAATTGCTTATATCTTTCAATACCTATCAAACAAAATCCATATTGGATATATCTAATATCATACATTCCAAAATTTTAAAATATTTTTTTATCAGGCATGAGTAGTTAAAATGGACAAGAAATTCGGGAAAGCGAGTGCAATGTTTGAGAGCCACATTCTGTGGTGATACTCGCATTAATTTGTGGTGGAAAAATGCTTTGGAACACGAAGTTGAAGTGCTCCGGGAGCACATGATTATTTCTCCCACATAGCTTGGCTGACACAAGCACGTCAAAGACTAGACTAGGGCCTAGGTAGCTAGCACGAGCATTTTTGTAAGCAAAACAAAGACAGTGTTATGTTTTGTCATTCGTTTATCCTAATTTACTCTATCCTAGGGGAATGGGTGCTAACGGGAATCGAACACCGCCCATGTGCATAAAAGTATAAGGGAGACACCAACTGCACTCCACTCCACTTGCGAATGACTTCATACTTTACATAACAATTTCAAATAGCTTGAAATGGGAGAATCTTAAACATTAAAGAAAATATAGTAAGAGAGTTGGAGCAAGCTTTTATTTTATTTTTTCACATACAAAGCCCACGACAAAAAACCTAATAATTATATCAATTTAAACTTAATTTTCTTCTTCATATTTTTCCGCACAATTATTAAATAGCTAAATAACTGGAGACAAGTGGGCAATAATGCTAAGAATTAAAGCAAAAAAATATTTACTTTTTATTTATTACGGCCAAACCATATGAATCAAATTCCACGTTATCTGTCGGCATATTATGCATCTATTATTCTATTATACAATGTCAATCAAATTCCTCACGAGTTTTCCCTAGTTAATTATAAAACATTAAATAACACTATACGAGGCTATCTTAACGCTTTTCCCATTGCAATAATTTTATTTTTTTTAAGTCTTGTGATGAATGAAAAATTTCTTCCACCGTTGAAAAAGAAAAATTAATGCAAAATATGAATAAGAAAATTATATCACTTTAAACTTAATTTTATCCTTTATTTTGACCTTCACTATCATCACGGACTGAGCTAAGATTTAGATAGAGCCAGTGCCGCAAAACTTGAAACCTTAGATTGTTTGTATAGGATTGCGGCATTTTCAAATTTTCCTTGCAAATTTTAAAAATTTAAGCTTGCGTAGTAAGCAAAAATCATTTCTACAAGAAAAATTAGTCAAACTTTTAATATTGTTCACAGTGAGAAGAGAGAGTCGTCGTTTTTCACTAGAAGAAAATTGTTAACAACATGAACCCACTAGAAGAAAATTGTTTTATAGCAATGGCTGAAAGTTTCGCTAAAAATATCAAAAAACACTGCTACATCCTTTCAGGTTTACACCAATGCTTTTGAAAAAGCGTTGGGAGACCCCTGTAGGTAAAGACCAATAGCAAGGGTTTTGCAAAACGTTGGTGCAGATAAATCTATAGTGACGCTTTTGAGTACTGCTGGTGCAGGCCATTCCATAGTGACACTCTAGAACGTTGCTACAGCTTTCTTCATTTTTTTTTTTTTTTTGTTTATTTGTTTTTTTTGGGATTCCAAACCCCCTCAAATATACCTCTTTTATCCTAGACACCCCCTAAACTAATTTAACCTATGACGAGACCACCTCAATTGTCGAAAAGGTTTAAAAGCTCTAACTCTGTTAAAAAAATGAGATGAAAGACATTTATGCCCTTCATTATATATCGAAATCCTGAAGCATTACTCTCTCTCTCTCTTTGAAAACAAACAGAGGATTCAAAATTGTTACTTGCATGAGTATGTTGGGAAGATCTGATCGGCCAAGACTTGGTGATTGAACAAATTGATAGCCAAAATTAGGGCATAACAAAGCACCAATCTCATCTTTGATCTCTATTTCCCAATTGAAACCCAAATTGTAGGCTTTATTAAAAAGCAACAAAAACAAAATTGCTCGCACTTCTCTCCTCATTCAACCAATCAATTAATGGAGATTCATTGAGTTTCTTAAACATTCAAGGAAATGGAAAATTTCCTTCCAAACAGTTCCACCCAAATCCGAATGACTAAGTAATTGGTACACCCAACACAGTAAAACTCAAAATATCAAAGATTTTTTTTCCCTCTTATTAGAGATTTCGATCAACGCTCGGTTTTGTTTTAATTAATCGGTCTGAATCAAATTTGGTGACCCGACGAGGTTGAACCTGAAGCTGTTGTTGATTTTACGAAGAAGCTGATGGTTTCGGGAGTCTTAATACAGCGCTGCCATCGTGACCCACCTCGCCGCTCCAACCCGCAGTTGTGAACCACCCGGTTGCATATTGCCCACCCCGTGAACTAATTGCGGTCGACGGAGCACCACCACCCGCCGCCACGCTAAGTCGGGGCCATTGAAGTGATCGATAATCCTCCCCTTGTCTTCCCCGAGCTTGAATTTGTGATTGAGGTAGTATTACGCAAAACCCGTAGCTTAAATCCATTTTAATGGCAGATTCATTGATTTGATATTATTAAGTATGAAAGATGGCTGGTTTGATATTATTATGCTCTAATGTGACATATTTAATTTCAGTGTGGTATTAAGGCATAGTAATAATACCAAAATGTAGGGGAGGGCAATATTGGAAAGAAAACTTACATTTAGTAACGGAAGTGGACGGAATGCTAAAAGAAGGGGTGTCGGGGAGAACGTTAAATAGATGAGGGGGTGTCGTCGTAGGTTAATTTAGTTTAAGGGGTATCTGGGTAAAAGATGTATAGTTCAAGGGGTGTCTAGATGATTTACCCTCTTTTTTTTTTAGACACTTGAGTTTACCTGTTGTTATATCAGCATTACAAATGTTTTCATATCACTTGTACTATGCACAGATGTTTATCTACAAACTTAGAATAAGCAATTTGACAAATCTGTCAACACATTGAAGATATATTTCATAAAGTGGTCAATTTATAAAATAGAGTACCAAGCACTATAGTAACTAACACTATGCCAAATTGTTTTTTTCCTTTTTTTAAGGACGGCCCAAATAAATTTTTATTAATCTTTGTAAACGCATTACAAAGATTAAAAGAGGCCAAGTCAAAAAGTATCACAACGCAAGGAGACATCCCAACTAGGTTGGCACCCAGCCCCGCGACACTCATATGCCGCCTACGACCCAAAGGGGAAATAACAAAACGGTTAATAAGGGGCCGGGTGAACAAAAATTCATCCAATGAAGCAGCATTTCCTTCAATGAAGGAACCGCCCAGCAAGGGTGCCAATATGAATACCTCATTAAACATAAGGCAGCAAACAAGATTTGCTTAGAATATGCTTTGACATCAAAAAGGGAACTCAGATAGAGCCTAGAAACTAGAGAAGATGTGGTTCCAAAGAGCAGCATTAAGAATCTTGACAGCAAAATAAGCAGCAACACCCAAAGAATTATCCACTTTATGAAAAACATCAGCAACAACACCCGATAAGAACCACCAGCATCAGTAATAACATCAATTGTATCATCAACAGCAATTAAGATGTTTTCTATGGAAGAAGTAGCAGTTCAAAGAGAGCCCAAAAAATAAAACATTTGTTTCGTGGCATAAGAAAATGCTGATGCCCATTAGCTCTGATCCCTCTTGTTTCTTTGGTTTCTTCCTTAGAGTTTGTGTATTTGATTGTCTTATGCAGTGTGGTGGCTGTTGGTGTCTTGGGGTTGGTTGTAGTAGTAGCAATTAAGAACTAGCAGTTCAAAGAGATCCCAACATAAGATGTTTCGTGGCATAAGAAAATGCTTCGTGGCATTAGCGCCTCCATAAAATTAAACTAATTTTCTCTTAGACTAAATTGTTCAAATTAAAGATATTAACCTAGTGCTTGAAATGGATCCCTTACCTCTCTCCCATATTAAATTACTATTTTGACAATATGATGTTAACCTTTGTTTACCCTTCAACATAAATTATACCAGTGAAAAGATCCATACTATGTATGAGACAAATCACAGTACACAAGTTAACATAAGTCAAAATCAAACTAATTTTCTCTTAAGCTAAACAGAAAGTCTAGGTGCTAAGAAAGGACACTCAGAATTTACCCAGAAAGTGAAAAGCAATGGTTTAGATTCACTTCAAGTGAATCTGGACCATTGATTTTCAAATTCTGAGTGTGTTTTCTAAATATGTAGCAGTGCTGTAAACTAAATTATTCGGAATATATTAACCTAGTACTTGAAATGGATCTCTTACCTCTCTTCAATATTACGGAGTAAATATTTTTTTTTTTGAAACGGAAAGAAATATTATAAATGAACTCGACAATGGGTACATCGAGACAAATGAAAAAAGAAAGCGAGGGAACAACTCTAGCTACAATAGCATAGTGAGATCCCTCCACAAAAACATCCAACAAAGAGTTGAATGAAAGCCAAAAGTCAGTGCCTAAGCTCATAATCATACAAAGTATTGTTAAGGCCCCAAAACAGCAAACCGTAACCATGATTGACCGCCATATAGTTCCTTGGTGAATTTAAGAACCTCCTTATTTTAGCATCCTGAATTTGAAGGCCCCATTACGCATCCTGCCCAAATATGTGGAGATAATGGCCCAGTTAAGCACAAACCTTAGAAACACATGCCTGATAATAACAAAAGCAGCAAGATCCAATCCTCCCCAGAATGATCGCATTAGAACAGTCTTAGAATAGTCAGTAGCAGCAAAATACCACGCAAAACAGGGACACAAGAATAGCAGCATCATAAGTCATGTATCAGCTTCAGAAAAATTCTTAGCCTTGATCAGCTTGCTTAAAACTCCTTTTAAAGCTACTTAATTCCCATATCCACCTTAAAAATCAGAAATGAGATTTAACAAGTAGATAAGCTCCTCTGTAAAACTTCAAATTCCTTAGCTTCCAACTGAATCATCTTTTCCAGTAGGGGTACATCATCTTCCATCAACTCTACTCCCACTTTTCTACCAATAACTCTTGTGGATTGCATTTCATTACTCAACACTTCCTGCTCCTGTCGTAGACCACCCTGTGTTATTGAGTTTTCAATGAATTCACTACCACTGGACCCCATACAAGCTTCGTAGATCTGACTTCTTATTCTCTTTCTGATTTCTGCGGGTCTCAACTCCACTACTAGGTCGATCCCCTCTACTTGTGAAGCTCTGATATTAGTCTGAGAGTTCATCTCCCCTGGTTCATGCAACACAAGATCTTTTTTCCCATTTGAGTTGGAAAGGGCCTTGTTTCCGAAGTCATAGACTTGGTGGTCAATATCTATCAGTGAGTTTTCCACAATAGAATCCAAAGCATGACTTGAATATGAACTAACCTCATTACTAGCCTCACCTGTTTTCTCCTTATTTAATGCAGCCACCTTCGGAAACTGAAAAGGCAGATCTTCAATCTCACGGTTCTCTCTTTCCCCATAATCTTCTATTAAATGTTTGAACCCTTCCCCACGGTCCACCCTTTGGCCATTTTTGCCCATTCGAATAACTTTGTTGGCTTCCACATCATTATTCTTTTCCACCTCAGCACCTCTTTTTTTCATGTCATCTATTGCATCCCCTTCAATCTTCTGATTATCCAGAGAGCTAGAAATTGGGGTTTTATTAGACTTCACTGTTCTGAAAGATTCATCTTCCTCAACCCGGACAATGAAATTTTTTTCGTCAACTGACAATTGAATACTACCGGCTATCCTTTCACACAGCTCGGTTGCTATAAGGATTCTACCCCTTTCAAATGAGCTTTCTTTTAATGTATTGTCATCAACTTGAATGAAATGGCCCCATTTATTCCCTATCTCTTGGAATGTTGGTACAGGCCACACATGCAGTGGCATTCCAAAGCATGATAGCCACGCAAATCTCTCATCCTTCGCTTGCTCGCCGCCGTTCCATGGCTTTATCTCTTCGATCCAGTTTGTTATCCAGGTTTTCTTAATGGTCGCATCCCTGGATTCTGAATCTGGAAAGATTATAACCACAAATCTTCCCCCAATTGCTTTGATTTCAATATTGTGAATATCCTCCATCTTGAAAACCCTAACCAAATCCTCCGCTGACATTAATCTACGGATTTTGGCTATGGCACTCCTAAAAAGCCACCCGTTTCCAGGTGGATGTACCTGTATAGTTTTGATTTCGCTTTGAATCACTTGTTTTTCCCCACCCTTAAGAACTTGTGCATAAGATTTTTCATTTACCACTCTGTATTGCACCTTTTGATGCTCCTCTCCTTGTTTACTGGACTCTATTTGCTGAAAATTTGTAGCTTTCCCAAATGCATCCAGGATATTGATTTGTTGTTGATCTTGCAACATCTTCTTGTTCTTATTTTGGTATTGTGACTCGTGAATCCCAGAAAACCTAGGAAACTTTAATACTGTATCTGACAAAGCCAAACTTTTGATTTTCAAAACGAGATCTTTTCTTTGGAATGTAAGTATCTCTTACCTCTCCTGCTCCAGTGAAAATTTGCCTCATCCACTCTTCGTCCATTTCCTCTGGAAGATTTCCGACCAACAGGGTAATGATCGTTGTGCTTCTGTTTGTGTTTGACCCGATTTTGGTGATATCCTTTATGTTTCGACCCCCATCTCTCTCTGTCGCCCCTCTTTCTCTCTCTATCCCCATTTATCTTTTAGTGGGGTTGCAAATCAGTGAACCTTAAGCAAGTGCATGAGGCTCTCTATATCATACTTTTAGGTAAAATACCAAGACATTTTCCGAAAAACACGATGCACCAGCCTTGCTATTAAGTTAGGTATTTTACATTTTCGCACTGTAGCTCTCCACAAGTACCGAACGACTGTAGCAAAGGGAAAGATTAAAAAATATTATTTTCTCTGACATACTCTTCACCTCTCTCCTCAACCAAACCCAGCATACCCTTTCGTGAATTGTTGGGAGACATTACTTTTTAATATTTAATAGAGATAGAGAGGAAAATAAAGAGTATTGGTGGAGTGTGGGAAAAAATATGAATAGGTAAAATAGGAAAAATGCACTATTCATTAGCATTTTTTGCTAGTGATTGGTGCACTTGCTCTTAGACTTTAACTTGAATTGCAATAGTGAAAAATTTAATCTGTACTATGCACATGACAAATCACAGTGATAGGCGCGCGAAATTCGTGAATTTAAGCGCCTAAGTAGGGTATAATTAGCGCGTTAGACGTGCGGTTAATTCTCATTTTCCATTTAATGCGTGCACGTGGTTGAATTTTGTGTTTGTGCTTAACTTGCAAGAAGTTGGGATATTTTTGGCGCTAATGAGAGGTACTGGGAAAGGCCGCGACGGAACGTGAGAGCAAGCAAGGCTGTGGAGACTAAGTGGTGAAGTTAATTTCTCGAGGAAGCAATTTGAACCGTCGTGAGCGCTACAAGGGATTTTGTAGCGCTCAAAAGTAACACAACAGGGCTCTCAATCTGAACAGAACCTTCACGAGCGCTACACCAAAATACCTGTAGCGCTACCGAGCTGCTTAGGGTCAACGGTCAAACAGGGAGGTCAACGGTCAAAATGGCAGTAAGAGGTTCGGTTGCGCTACACCCATTTGGGTGTAGCGCTACCGAGAGCTTAAATTTGCTAGGGAACGATGGCGTTTTGGTTTCGCGTGGAGTTAATCTCGTTTTCTTTTCCGGATTTTAATTGTAATTAGCGGGGGTTCCATATAAATACCTTTTTAGAACTCGAAATTAGGGTTACACAATTGATAATTTAGGTTTTATTTTCTTAACTTTGGCTGCTGTTTTCAGGATTATTTCGGATTCAAGTTTAATCCAAGTTCTTCAAGTTTTCCGGCTTTGAATTCTTGTTCTTCGAATCCGTACTCTTGCCGCAAATTTGTGGTATCGTGTCTTATTTTTATTTCAATTGCCAAAATCATGTTTAGTTCTAAATATATGTTTGATGCGTTCAATAAAATCATGAGTGAGTAGTTTCATAGTGTGCGGCCGCGGGGCGAAGGCGCCCCGTGGCTAGACTAATCGATGTTCACCTCAGGTTCGACATGATTACATTTTTAAGCAATTTTGGGATACGAAATTTTTCCTAACGAACAAATCCTGGGCATCGCTGGAGTCCTTGTAAGCGGGGCGAAGGAATCCGGAGCCTTCCTGTCGACTGCACACGGAAACTGGTGACAAGTGGTGTGCATTCGTTAGGGAACTTTTTCCTATTTTAAAATCGATTATTTGAGCAAAATGTGACCCGAGTGAACATTGGTTGGGGCTAGACGCGGACGCTAGAGTTCCCTCGGCTGTACTCTCTCTTTATATTCATAGTTAAGTAACTTCATTCATTTAGTTAATAAATCAACCGAATTGCACAAGGGGTGGCTACCTAAGAGCCAGCATAAACTAGAATTCAACACTTTTGAGTCAAACACCGTTCGTCTGTCTCTGTGGTTCGACTCCGGTACTTCCGGATATTGTGCTACACTGGTCGAGAGTCCTACGCTTGGGACGCGTTTTTAGTTTAATTCACATCCACCCGGTCGGTCAAGCACACAGTACAAAGGTTAATGTAAATTAAAATCAAACTAATTTTCTCTTAGACTAAATTGTTACAATCTGCAAATCATTAACAATTTCTACCCAAAAAAAGGGAGTTGTGATTTTCATACTTCATTTTTTACCATTTGCACTCCATTTCTTGTCCTTATTCATGTGAAGTTACGTAATTACCTTTTTGTAAGGTCACTTTTTTCACACATTAGGGAACAATATAGTAAATTTATACCAATAACGACAAAGAAAGAAAAAAGAAAATAAATAAAGGAGTGTTGATCGTAAAAATGGAAATCTTAGAGTTAGTTGCCAAAAAAAAAATTAATTTTAACAAAACATCTCAGAAAAATAACCTTATCAATAAGGTTGTCATCATGGAGACCCCGATCCATCTTTTCCATCCTCGAGGGTTATGTGGCGCATGAGGAGCCACCCATTTTTTAGGTGGGCCACACATTGCGTTTCTCCTCATGTACCACATTACCTTGGTGTGCATGTGGTGTGCATAATTGGTGTACCCATATCATTTTCCATTGTTATTTCTTATACATGTACGATTAAAGAAATTTAAATTCATTACAATATTATGCAACCAGGCAATCCATGCAGAATAAAACGTGGTACAACTTATTTTAATTTTTCATTACCATTTAAGTTATACAAACTGAAAAACCCTAAATCACCTAGGTTTATATATTTGCTATTTATGAACTGGTACAACTCATCCACATTCGCATGTTAAAGAGGGAGACTCTACCTATCAGTCTTGGGAAAAATTATTCGGTATCCCTAGGGTATCGTCAAGTGGTGCTCCAGACGTCCATCTCACAACACATTTACGTGGGCATGCTATAGACCTCTTCGCACCACATGTTTATGAGAAATCTACACACTTATCACCTCAATCGGATAATTGCAAGTATTTGATCTAATCATTCATTCTTCTTTCACTTAGAATTTATGATCCTGAATTATGAAGGAAAATTACACAATTGAATTAAAAGACTACATTCATTCAATTGAGTTTCATTGACGAAACTACAAAATAATTATTTTAGATTTAAATAACGACTCGGATCATTAGTGCAAGACCCCGTAAGAGTCCCACGCATAGTTTTAAATAGCGGTATCGGTCACGGTATCGGTCGCGGTATCGGTATCGGGACGTATCGACGATACGTCGCGGGAATCGGGTGTAGCGGTCGTGAATTTTTTTAACTTTTTTGGCGTATCGGCCGATACGGTACGGTACGTATCGGTATCGGAGCCTCCAAATCCCGAGACGAACCGGCTGATACGTACCGTATCGGCCGAGATTCAAAACTATGGTCCCACGCATCAATTGGTACAAGTATCAATACACATAGTATTTCTGGTGACCAATGGGCGGACAATAAATCTACTGGTAATCAAGAAACCCACTGCAGAAATTGGGATGGCCCATTGCATACCCCACCCAGCAATAATATTAGACCACAACTGCCACACAGGATTGCAGTGTAATAAGAAATGATCGACTGACTCAATGTGATTGTGTGACCCCAAATTGAATTGATGAAGAAATTAATGATTGATTTGAGCTTGGACTCTTGTATCAGAATAAAGCCACACCTCTGTCTCAAAACAGTTTTTTTAGCTTACCCCTAATTTCCTTTTTTCCCAATCGCCTGATATTCCAAGAGGAGATCTTCATATTACTGACTTCCAGCCTTAAAAAGAACTCTACTTACATTTTCGAATCCGCTTCTACATCATTCATGATCATGATTTTACTAATTACCTCCTCTTCATTTCCCATGAAATCTTCCCCAATTATTTTGGAGACTGTCCAATAGCTTCATCAAGAATGAGTCTGTTTCTATTTTTGATTCCATCAGAAGAGATTGAAAGAGCTGCAGCAGCTATCATTGATCTTACCACCACATAATTTTTTCTTTTTTTTCCACCTTTTTTGGATTTAGGGATGCCCAGGAATGCCTCAATAGACTTCTTTTTCTTTTTGCAGAATTCTGCCTCGGTCTTTTTCTTTGTTTGTTTTGGTGGCTTTCTGATGCAAGGGACTTCACTCCAGTTAGAGGTTTGGAAAATTTTTGTGTCAATTGACTCCTTTGACTATTTGTCTTGGGAGAGTCAAGAATGAAGGCTGGACCACCATTAATTGAGTTTTGGCCTCATGAAAACGATTGATGGATGTTTTAATGTTTAAGATTCTCCCATTTCAAGTTATTTGAAATTGTTATGCAAAGTATAAATTCATTCTCAATAATGTATAATTGATAAGCTTTACAATAACGATTGTTGGTCCTGTGGTACACGATAGTTGTTTAAAAATAATTTTGATTTTCTCAAAGGGAGAAGCTTGAAGTGGAATTTACACTAAAAATAATTTAGATTGATGGACGCTTTGTGTACTGGCGTAAAAGACAGCGACTAACTGCTAGTGCTAGGCAAGGCATGAATACTTAATAATATTCGACCCACCTCCCCTCCTGTGTTCCGCCACTGAAACCACCATATTTATTTTATTTTGGCACGTCATCATACCAAAGCTTTGAATTCAGTGGTGTCACTCTTCTTGTGATGTCATATGTCATGTCATGAGTTCGAGCCATGGTACTCACCATATATAATTAAAAGAGAGAGCAATTTTGTGCACCCTTAGCGAGGGTATCTCATTTTGTGTCTTAATTCAATGATTGAAACCATTCATTCTGTCTAGATTCACTCATTAGGAGACCATACAAAAAATTAGCTCAATCGGATGTAGGTAACTGTTTCATCTAGAGTTTTATTTATTTTCTTTAAAATAAGCAATTACCGATATTGGATTGAACTCAATTTTTGCATGGGCTCCAAAGAAATGAACTAAATTGAGACAAATAAGCGTTTTGACTCTCCATCTGAGGCCTAGAATGAGTATACCATCGCAAAGGTGAACAAAACGAGGGTGAACAAAATTGTTCTCCATAAAAGTGGCAAATTCATCTGGTCCTCTATGCATATATGCTTTGGCTCTAGGATAAAACTTGGGGGTTTGATTCTTTAGCGAAAGCTTTATGTTCTCAACTCGAACTCTGTTAGGTATCTATTTATTGTAGGGTTCATATTTGCTCTTTGAAACTTTACATTAGTTCCTTGTCACTTTGTGTGTTGATGGGTGAAACTCTGTATATAACAATAAGATATAGTCTAGATAAATTTCTTGTTTCCAATCTTTCGGTTTCCATCCAAAAACTTATTGCATCCTATTTTTTGTTTTCTTTTTTCCTTGGGAGGATTAATGCATGGTTACGATAATGGAAGAAGTGAAACTAATTGATGACAGGAGAGATTTACACGAAACTCAAGCACTATTTATTTCACAATATTGAACAACAAACTACGATACGCAGAGAGCAACTCTTTTGATGTCACAGTCACTTTCAAGAAACATAAGATCACAACAAACTTAAATTTCAGACAACAAATTTAAACACACAATTGAAACTCACATTCTCTCATTCACTCAATTGTTCCAATTCTCCAACGTCCACCGCATACTTGTAAATGAAGCTTACAGTGGTAACATAACTAAGCTTTGTGGGGAAAGAGGCGAATTGGAAGCCCTTTTTCCGGATTAGCCATGGGATTATAAACAATCTTCTCATCAGGATTAATTGTCTCCCACCTAAACCTCTTGACTAGGTGGTGCATGAACACGAGTGTTACCGTCCGGGCGAATTCTTTTCCAGGACACATCCTAGGTCCTCCACCAAATGCTACTACATAGGTGTAAGGAGCTGGTCCGGAACCCTCAAATCGTGATGGATCAAACTTGTTTGGCTCAGGAAAGAATTTGGGATCCCTATGAGTCGTGAATGCGCTCCAATGTAACTGATTATCAACAAGCAAAAAATAAAAAAGTTAAATCAAAATCCATCAAACTCTCTGGATGATATCTTGTCACAAATTTGATTCTTGAAAAAACAAGCATGCACGGTTTAGCTCAAACCAGCAATTATTGACTATTGGGAAAATTCATATGTAACATGGAAAAAAAACGTATAGTACCAAAATCCTATGTAACAAGTACAAGAAAACATACGTAATGGGGCTCTTTTCAAGGGGGCGTACTGTAGCATCCTTTATACCAACCACCAACTCATCTAAAAGCTTAAGCTGTTAGAGAGAGGGATAACTTTATTATTTACAATCTTAACACGCCTCCTCATGTGTAGTCATACTTTCCTCCATAAGAGGGCTAAACACACATAAGTTTTATACATTTGGTAGGCGGAGAGGTTTGAACACATGATCTCTTGCCTATCTATGCCACCCAAGCTCTGATACCATGTTAGAGAGTTCCAACCTAAAACCAATTTGTTGTAGGTGGAGTAACCTCTAGATTATATTAACCAAGCTTGGGTAGCATAGGAAAGCGATTGTGGGATAAAGTCTAACACTCCCTCTCGTGTACCACCAGGATGCACGTGTAGGTACGAATTGAGGAGACAAGACAATTTGACTCGGGCAACGTCAACGAAGACTCAACCATGTGAGGTGAGGCCACCCAAGACCTAGCTCTGATACCAATGTTAAAGTATACATCTCAAAACAATTTGGCAATGATTGGAGAGGTCAACAAAGGATCTGGAACAAAGTGCAACTATGACACAAACAAAGAGGAAAAGCCTCCAAAAACTTAACTATGATAACATATTAAAGCATCCAACTGAAAATCAATTGGCAATGAGTGAAGAGGCTACAGAGGCTCATATACGAGTTTTGGAGGTGATAACTAACTGACGTGGGAGAAAATTCCAATACACCCCCGCACGTATGACTCCAGACTCGCACGTGGAGATGCCAACAACGAATCTACATATATATTGGGATCATAACGAAACATGGTGTATTTATGGCATAAACAACAGGAAAATAAATTAGAGAATCTTGTCCAAAATCCTTTGAAAGTCTAGCTTTGACACTATGTTAAAGCATCAAATTCAAAACCAATTGGCATTAGGTGAAGTAGCCTCTAGATTTTATTAACCAAGTTTGGGTGGCATAGATGAGCGATGTGTGATAAAGTCTAATACTGTAATACATCATATACAGACTAATAAAAACAATATATATATATGGACCATAGGATAACTTGTTCAGATTATTGTTGCTATTACCTTCCACCCCTTTGGAATTGAGAAACCGTTGTAGGTGAAATCCTTTAATGCTTCTTTGAATAAACCTTGGTTAGGAGGTGCAAGTCTCATCACTTCACATGCTACGTTCCATGAATATTTCATTCTTTGAATGTCCTCCCAGTTCAACAATTCACCAGGTTCTTTTGATCTTGCAATCTCCAGTTGCTCTATTCATATATAGGGAAAAAAAGAAGAAAAGAATATTGAGATCATAACCCATATATGGACATTATTACTCATGCATGCATAATTCTTGTTCATGTATAAATACCTACTTAGAACACTAAACCACACTGGTTCTAGGCAAAGTAACTGGGACGGATCGAACATTATGCTACTAATAATTATAATACAACAACAATAATAACAGAACCCATCTAGTCCCCAATCATTGGGGGTATGGGCAGACCTAAAAGGCATCAGGGAGGGCAAGCCTAGAGACCTAACTCATTACCATGCTCAGAAATTATAATCATTATAATCTAAATCATTTAATTCGTCCATGTTGTTCATTAGATTAGCCTGATAGCTAAGTGTGATCACTGTTAAGCATTACTATGAAACTATGATATACCTTGGTGAACTCGTTGGTAGACCTCAGGCAATTCCGCAAGGTATTTCACAATTGAACTACAAACAGAGATGACGCCGTCTTGGGCTGGAGTTATCGTATTATATATCATCTTGGCAATTTCTTTTTTTTTTTTTTTTTGGTACGTCGGAAATTCATTACGAAATTAAAGGAGAGTCAAAGACTGCATCAGAAGTGCAGGGAAGACAGTACAAGAACAACTGGAACGATCAAAGGAAATCCTAAAAACCATAGTAAACATAGCAGAAGACTAAGCTAGGAGAAGGTTAGTCAAGAATCTGCCGGAGATTCTGACTGTCCCTAATCATGTATTCCCGGATATCCACAGGGGGCGTACTCGAGACCACCAGCTCCTCCATTTGTTCTGCTCCAAACCTAGCGAGAAAATCAGCACATTCATTAGCGCTGCGATATGTGTGTGAGAGTTTGCACTTAGTACGATCCAATAGATATTTCCCGTCATTGATAATGTTGCTGTGGGGGTGGGTAGAACTTGCACCCTCATTAATGAGAAGCACCGCAGTTTGTGAGTCAGATTCAATTTGAACATTGTACAGGCCTTTCTCCAAAATGATTGTTAATCCCCTGTAGATGCTCCACAACTCAGTCTCCAAGCTCGATGACGCCCTCATTCTTCCAAAGTATCCCAGCTCCCAATCTCCTCTTTCATTTCTGAAGATTCCTCCAAAACCTGCTTTGCCATTTGACTCGTACCAGCTGCCATCTGTATTTAGTTTAAAATTTCCTGCAATTGGGGCATACCAAGGTGTCAGTCTATTTTTTTGGGGGGAAGAGGCCATCGGGGATTTGAAAGCTTCCACAATCTCCAAAGCGTAGGAGTATAGCAACCTAGAACTCACTTCTGGTACCATATCTATATCATCAAAGCTTTTCTTGTTTCTATCCTTCCAGATTTGCCACAATATGGTACAGAAGAGAGTATTCCAAGGTATATCCTTATTCAAATGTAAGATTCTGCTCCTTTTCAGATTGTGGGAGACCCAATCAAATGTGGAACTTTCAAATCCTGTCCTCATGGCTCTGCCTGTCTGGAATTTGTCCCAAAGTTGAATGGCTTTGGGACAATCCCGAAATAGATGATTTATAGTTTCAGGGGAATTGTTACATCTTGGGCAGAGGTCCGAGATGATCATTCCTCTCTTAGCACGAAGGAAATTGGTTGGGAGCTTATTATGGAAAATGAGCCAAATGAAGACTTTAAGTTTTTGAGGAATTTTCATTTTCCAGAACATGAATTTTCATTTTCATTTTTTGAGGAATTTTCATCTTGGCAATTTCTACCCCAGGCATGAAGTTGCCGTTTTCATCACTTGTCAAAAGCATACGTGACAAGAGATCCTGAGTTGGCGATGCTCTTCCCTCGTCCAAATCTATCTTCCTTTGCTTGATAATCACCAAAAGTTCCTTCCTTACTATAGTAGAAGCCTTGATTGCACGATTAAATGGGGTTAGAGGCAAGTCTATAGGGATAGAAAACAGCCCCTTAAGCACAACATCGAAAGGTCTTTCGAGTTTGGCAATAATGTTTGGATCCTCGAGGCCCATAAACAAGCGACAAGCAAGCGAAAAAGTGTAATGCTTGATGAGTGGGGAAACCACAACCATGTCCTTTTTCTCCCAGTAGGTATTAAAGTACCAGTTGGTGCAGGTATCCATTAAACCAATGTGGCCTTTCAACGCCACTGGTTTCGTCATGGTTAGGATAAAGTTTCTGATCTTGATGGCTTCTTCCTTGGCATCGGCTGCAGGGATTCCAAAGATTTTGTAGATAGCAGGGGGAAACCAAACCTGGACAAGCTTGTTCTCGTTGGAGAATAAGAATTGGTGTCCGTTTAATCCACCAAAAACAACAACTGGTGAGCCAATAAGGCTTGTTTTGAAAACGTAGGAGGAGTACTTGGCTATGCGGTCAAATATGAATTTCTCGGGGTGACCTTTCAACCCGCCGGAGTGGAATTCAAGGGTTTCCCCTATCACGGGAAATCCGGTTCTCCCAGGTGGAAGGTTTGCATTTCCACCCGATTTGTTGTAGTAGAAGAGGTAGATGACAAGAAGTAGAAAGAAACCAATTAAAGAAGAATAGATGATTTCCATCTTACTTTCTTCTGCCTATTGGCAAAGTTTGACTTTGTGTGTGTGGAGAAGTGAGTTTCTCATTGCAAAGTGAAGTGCATTTTATAGGCAGATTTCTTCTCCCTAAAATAGGAATCCTACATTGATAAGAATGCTAAATCATAATCCTACCAATCACATAATCTCCTTCGATTCCCTTTTCCTTTCAAATTTTGAATGTATTCTCTCTTTCTTTCTCTTTACGAAAAAAATAAAAAAATAAAAAAAATCTCTCACCCTCTCTGATTTCAAATAAGGATTGCCCTTACTCCATCTGCCATGTCCACATCGAGTAATTGGAGTCGAAGTAGTAAGTATTGATTGATTAGATCGGTTTCATGCAAAGGCACTGCTTTCACTAATGGTGATTTTGGTGGTTTTTTGTTTGGTTGCTAGTGGCATTTTGTTTTTGCTGGTTTGTGGCTTGTGGTTTGGTGTGTTAAATGGTGTTGTTTGGTTTTGTGTTCCGGCTGTTTTTTGGCTATGTTTATCATGTCTGGTTGACATCTTCCTTTCTTGGATGTTTTGGTCCTTGGGTGGCGCTTGCCGTTGTGCCCTTGGTCCGTTTATTTTTTTGTTTCTCTTCAAAGAGTAATAAAATTCTTTTGCCTATCGAAAAAAAAAATCAATAAAGAGTTTAGGTTGAAATTTGTAATTTTGTTAACTCTGCCGTACTTTTGGCCGTTCAAAAAAAAAAAAAAAAAAACTCTGTTTTACTTTTGATTTTAATAATACTAGCACTCTATATATTGGTTTTTATGAATTTTTAATCAAAACTGAAATTGATATTTTGGGATGAACCATACTATCATGGCACGATTGCAAATTGGAATTTGAAGGCTTGGCTGGAAGTGTTAACTGAATTCAAGAGATTGCACCTCTAAAAGATGAGGCCGTGTAGTGACTTCCACGCCCCGTTTTTGAGAAGTGCACTTTTTTTTTTTTTTTTTGTCTTTCAATGACAAATTTACACATTGAATTTCACCAAAAACACAAAAAAGAATGTATTTAACCAAAAAGGGAGTTTGAAAAATCATGTCCCTACAAAAACTGTTCTATTTTTGCTTTTACACTATGAGATTGCTACTCCAACTATCATCATATAGGGAGCTAAAATATAATTACACAACAATGTTGTAGAGGGTGATTCAAAGTTTTTTTTTTTTGGCCAGAAGAGAGAAAATTCATTACTCCAACTATGATGTCGCCTACATGGAAGGGGCGTCGGCGACAGGTGAAGACCAAACGAAACTAACCTGTCACGACATAGCTTCAGGCCTACAAAAACAGAACACAGCGATAGCCTAGTAGGAGTACAAGGCACATATAAACCTAATTGGGATGCGAACAGGATGATTCGAAGTTTAGATATAAAATTAATGTGGCAAGGATTTTAAAATAGTATAATGTCTAATTAGAAGAAATATGTACTTTTTCGAATGTTTCATGGAGACTTTTATGGTGAAGTAATCGTGATTTGAAAATCCAAATATAATTATTCAAAATGTGGTCCATAGTCCTTTTGGAATTAAACACTCCCTCAGTCCCTTTATTTTGGTCCACCCTGGGACATGTGTATTTTTGCAAATATAAAAAATTGAATTTTCATAAATAATTTTTTTGATTTTTTTGCACTAAATTAAATAGCACAATGAGCACTTTAATTAGGTGCAAAAAAATTTACAAACTTAATTATGAAAATACTTATATTTGAGTTTGAAATGCTTAATGGACCAATTAAGGGACGGTGGGAGTATGAAACTAGTACAACTACAAAATCTAATCTAATCTATCAATGCGGAAGATGGATGGGACAATCAAAGTACAATTAGAGAAGTTTGAGGTGATGTGAAATTCTTTATGGAGACTTGTATGGTGAAGTAATCGTGATTTGAATATCCGGTCAAATATAATCTATATTACATTGCACAATGATTTTGTAACATATCTCTTACACAACTATCTTTTGTGGCATATTAGAGGGCTATGATTTAACTGTGACGAAATCTTTCTTTCAATCCTAGGGCCAAGATTCTGCCTTAAAAGATTTTACAGTCAAAAGTCCAAGAGAGTGTTTGATGGCTGAGAATGAAGCCGAAATTTGAACCAACGGATATAAAGTATCTTTTGTTTTTGAAATTTGAACCAAGGATCATAGAAGCTATCTTCAAAAAATATTTTAAAAGTCGGATTGATCCACAATACATTACACATTAGTTTTGTAAAATGTCTCTCTCACAACTGTAATCCGTGGCATATCAGAGGGCTGTGATTTAACTGTGACTTATATATAAGACTAGCTATAAGAGGGATTTACAGGCCGATCTAGAAATAGGAGGTGTCTTCCCTCTTGCTCCATCCCAATGCTGAAAAGTATACCGATAAGGATGTCGACTAATTTTCTACCCAAAATACCCCTTTGAATCTTAATGCTCGTCTCTCCCTCACCTATATTGTCGTGCCTACAAATATGAACAACAGTGGAGGAAGCCACTTGTGCTAATCCTGACCCATCTTTATCAAAGTGGGCCCATCCTAAGATAGATGCACTAGCCTATAATCAATCCCATATCCATATCTCTCCTCTACTCTCTCACACTTCTCTCTTTTCTCTCTCCTCTAATCTCCATCACTTTCTCTCCAATTCTCCCACCTTTTGATTTTTCTACTTCCCAATATATGTGTATTATATGTATATCTATATTACATTACACAACCTTTTTTTTTCCTTCAAAATGTCCTACGTAGCATTTTCATGTTTTAAAGATTTCTCATATCCCTTCTTCTAACAATATCTATAATAAAGTTCAAATCTAATCTTAATCTAGTAAGTATTACACTGCACAACTTTATTTTTTTTCAAAATGTCCTACGTGACATTACCATGTTTCAATGACTCTTTTTCTAAAAATATCTATAATAAAGCCCAAATCTAATCTTAAGGGTCAAGTTGTGTTTCAACAGTTCAAGAAAACTTGCCTTTCTAAGATAGTAACTTTTGGTCAAACACATGTAGTTCACGTGTCATTTTCTCTCTTTCAACAAAGCAGAAAAATCAATATATTTTCACATCACCCTTTAACTTCTCTAATCTTCAGCATTAATTAGATTAGATTTTCTAGTTGCACTATTTTTTTATTTAATTTTAGAAGGACTATTGACCATAATTTTAGCCTTACTAAAAAAAAAAAAGTTTTGACTATAATTTTAAAGTTTTTGGATTCATCTTGACGAGACAAATCAATAAACTATGAAAACTTGATGCAAAACTAACAAATGTAAAAAAAAAAATTGAATAAAGACAACGAAAAAACCATAAACCAGTTTTTTGCATTTTAGCCAAACCAGGCTTGTAGAGTTTTCCATTTGCTAAAATCACCATTTGCTAAAATCAAGTGGGTGATTTTAGCAAATGAAGTAGGAGGTGATTTTAGCACCAATGAATCTGGACACTTTTTCTGGACACTAAAATCACCCAGAATGAATCTGGACACTTTTAGTGTCCAGATTCATTGGTGCTAAAATCACCTCCCACTTCATTTGCTAAAATCATCCACTTCATTTTAGCAAATGTCCATTTTAGCTTTTGGTTAGGCCCAACCAGAGACACAGTTTCTATGTTACCCCATAGGCTCCACTGAAATGGCTACTCAGATCTGGGCCTGCACTAGTAAACTTGATTGTAACTTGTAAGTGTTTCAATATTGGAGTAGCTTATTTGCTTTACTCTTGAGTTGGCCATCGTGACCTTGATAATGACGCCCAAAGAGGCAAAAAGCTGGCAACCCGATTGGGCCGAAATAAGTTGTGCCCACTGGTCCCCAAAAAGAATCCTCTCAAAGTCCTAATTTCAAGGCCCATTAAGGGCCTAACCTCTGATCCATAGAAAGTTCTCAAGTTGGCAGCTGACTGCCTTGCCTCAATGGCCCAGAGTTATTTTCTGTTACAGATTTCGGACGGCATGTTATTTTCCATTTTGTTTTTGGACGTTCACTTCATACATTTTTGGGTAAAAAACACTATTACACTTTTTCAGATACACCCTCTCATATTTAAATGTGAACAAGAAGAACCCATATGTATCTAAATTTATCACTAAACCCCCTTCCGTCCATTTAGGGCTAACTTCATTAACGGAAAGGGTTGCAATTACGTAATTGCCCTTTCTTATTTTTAGGGCCAACTGGAAAATCATTTCCTCCACCACCTTTTTTTACTCACTTTCTCTAGATCCAAATCAAGAATGCTGTGAGAAGAAAACCAGAGAAAGCGAAGAAGATGACCATTTTTCCCAAATATGCATATAGAAACCCTTATGTATCTCCCTATAACCTTCCCAACTCTCTCTCTCTCTCTCTCTCTCTCTCTCTCTCTCTCTCTCTCTCTCTCTCTCTCTCTCTCTCTCTCTCAGACTACCATTTTTCCCACGAATAGGAATAGGAATAGAGCTATTACTATCTCTATTCCAGAAAGGAGTCCTCATGCAATCATTGAATCGGAATTGCAGATTTTTCTCAATAGGTTGAGGAAATGAAAATTAAAGAAATTTTTACTCTTCCTAGTGAACAAAATACTTAACTCAGTGATTGTACACGGACTCTTTTGTGAATTTATGACCACAGCCACTGTAGGTCTCAGCTACAGCTATTTCTTCGTTGTAGCCAGCATGGCAATGGCTATATTTTGTATTAAAATAAAGGAAAGTCGTTATTTTTGTCAAAATAATTAGTTTTATAAAATATAAATGTGGCACTACTAATAAGGCTTGATTCAATAAAAAGAAAAAAAAGAGGAGTTCTTATGAAAATTAGAGAATTTTAATTCCTCCAATTTCTTAATTTCATGATCATTAACTCCTTATGAAAATTAAAGAATTTTTATTCCTCCAATTTCTTAATTTCATGATCTTTAACTCCTGACATTGGATTTGAGACCTCCCAATCGGGAAGGTTTGTAGACTGCACTAATACTCGTTACACCAACAACAAACACTCAGAATACCCTCGACCACATAACTTCATCCCCATCCAAATTTGACGCCAGTTGCCAAATCATAGCTTCAATCCTTAACAACCCCCACGCCGCATTATCCACCTTCTACAAAGCCTCCTTCTAGCCCACCTGGTGGTTTTCCTCCACCGCCGTCACTCTTCTTGACTTTGCACCTCTCTCTTCCACCTTCAAAACCCAGGACCCCATACCTGAACCGAGTCGCTCCAATTTCCACCACTACTTGTCATAGATTTCTGGGCCATACAGCAGGTTTGAAGACATTCGGAACCACATCAAGAAAGAAAGTGTTAATGATTCTCCAGAAGTGTTTAGGTCAAGGAGGTGCATTGGTGGCTTGTTTCCGAAGGGGAGGTTTGCTTGGATCTAGAGAAGAAAGGAGGATATTATTGACCTATTTTTATATTTTTCAAGTCACATGCGGGTCACATGACCATTTTCATCCAAATATTGTACAGAACTGGACAGAAGGGGGTTAAGTGATAAGTTTAAATATATGAGGGCGTCTCCGTGTTCACATTTAAAGTTGATGGGGTGTATCTGAAAAAGTGTGATAGATGAGCTAGGGCATGTAAATGCTTTTTCCTACATTTTTTTTGGTACACCAGAAAGTAACAAAATAGGAAATTAAATATGTTCAAAAGCAACTCCTCTCATGTCCACCTTGAGGAGTTGGATCAACACCCAAGTTTGCAAGAAAGTCTGTCACCTTATTGCCTTCATAGGGAACATGTTTCACAGAGCATCCCGTGGCAACCATGAGTGCTTTACAATCCTTGATCAGGATCAGATGAGGAGAATTATCAGGATGGTCTTAATTGATAAGGGAAATAGCTGCCGTTGAATTAGACTGTATGTCAACTTCCTCCCTCTCTTGGTATTTGATTCGTTCCAGCCCCCTAAACAGCACCCACAACTCAGCTTCTAAGCTTGTGCAATCTTCCAATCTTCCCAAATATCTGAGAATCCAATGTCCTCTTTCATCTCTGAAAACTCCTCTAAAGCCTGCCTGTTTTAGGTTCCCTCTGCTACTTCCGTCTGTATTGAGCTTGAGTTTTCCTTTTCCTGGAAAGGACCAAGATACAAGTCTTATCGGTTTTGGAGTTCATACATATATACATATATACATACATACATAATTATATATGGGTGTGGGTAATTTAGGGGTGTTCGTGGGAAGGTATTAGGGGTGCTAGTGGTTTATGGGGATTGTGGCGGTGTTTCCTCTTCATGCCGGTTTACCATCATGTTCATATGGAGTCTTGTGATTTTGTGGTGTTAGCAGTTTAGGATTTTTTAATTGGCGTCTCATGGTTCCTATGGTGAATCCTGGGGGTTTGCCGGAGAAGATGGAATAGAAAATTCCGACGACATGGTATAGCTTGCGTTGGACTACACACGCTAGGGGTGGGATTTTGGTTGATGTTTTAGCTATTTTCGGCGACAAGGTGCAATTGTGTTGGCATGCTTATGATGCGCTTGGGAGTTGTAATCAATCAAAAGGTGAGAGCCGCCGCAACAACTATAGTTCTACTGATAATGAATTTGCATGCATTGGGGAATGCTGGTTATTGTTGGAAAAATGGAATATTGTTCGATTATTTTGGTGCGCCTAAATATGAACAAAAAATCCATTGAGGAATGAATGAGAAATTGTCATTCAAAGATGGGGCATTTTCAATGTGTGAATTGGATTTTTGCTACCGGGCTTTTGGATTGGACTTAGACCATATTATTTTGGGCTTGTAATAAACTTATTTAGGCCCAACTAGTCCAGCAGCAAACCAGAAGCAGTTTGCTTACTCTGGTATTGTAGGAGCCGGTTTGGGCAAATCAAGAGGAGATCATCTTCTTTCTTTCCACCACAGCTGGACCTCTCCCCATCATCTTCTTCAAGGCAGACTTCAATGCAATTGAGTCTGATTACCAAATGCAGTTGGTTGTCTGCCCAGGTGTTGATCATAGTAGGTCATGCATGACCTTGGCTTTCTTGTTTCCAACTCAGATCTTTTGCCTATATAAGGGCAGCCCTGCATGAGTTAAAGATACACCATCATCCCATTACAAAAAGCCGTGTTCTTCAACTTTGCATTTTTAAGCATTTGGTTTTTCATCCGTGAGAGAGTACTACGCACAGAAATTCATTTCGAAGCAAGCTATTAGTGTGGTGCACACTAAGCTTTCAACCGCTGTATCCTGGGAGACGGACGTCGATCAAAACCTCTAGCACCCCGGTGAGGTGGCGAATCTGTTTTAAGGACACCGTGTGAAACACGGGCCTCGGTTTGTGTATCTATATTTATTTTCAGTATTTTTCAGATTATGGAAAATATTTTAGTTCATGGTTTTATGTTTAAACAACCGGAATAAGATTTTCTATAAACTGTTTTATATCGCCTGATTACAACAATCTTTGAAAAGATTCCAACAGTTATCACATGGTACGACTTTGTAAATAGCTTGCCTGCATATATGGTTTGGGGTGTCTCAAGAGTTTGTTTTTCAGGGGTTTTCCACTAACTCAGTTTTTTGAAAAAACTAGTTTTTCACGATTTTTTATGTGATGTGTTGTGAGAGAATGACCTGTCTCGGTGTTAAGAAAAAATAGTTTTTTGTTAGTGGAACACCCCCTGAAATCTTGTTGGTTTCGTACCAACATTTTAGGTTTTTCTTCTCTCCATTCACTTGTAATGTTTTATTGTTATCAATGACACTGTTTTACTAATTTCTTTGCTGTTCAAAAAAAAAAAAAAAAGTCATTCGTCATTCCTAATCTATTACTTGGGGTAGGGGGAATAAGACTCGATCCCGGGATACAGTGTGAGGCATCCAAGAGCTAGGATGTTAGTTTTCCGTATTCAATTATTAATAAGTTTTTTGGTTGTACAAAAGATATAGTCAATGATTCTCCTTTGTTTAATTTGTGCTTATCAAATCTTTCAAAAAGAATCTGTTGCGATTTGTTTTACATCACCTTTCTCCTATATTGTATGCCACTCTGAAACTGCCCTGTGTCAACCTTGATCAACCTCCTGCTTATATACACACACATAGAAAACATAACATTGCCAAGATTAGCAGAAAGAAACTAAAATGGAACTCTTATACGCATCTCTCCTTGCTTCCTTTCTTGTTCCTATCATCTACCTCTCTCAACAATACTTCCTCTCCTACAAAAACCACAAATCCGGTGGAAATGCAAACCTTCCACCAGGGAAAACCGGATTTCCAGTTATTGGAGAAAGTTTTGAACTCATTTCCGCTGGGTGGAAAGGTCACCCCGAGAAATTCATATTGGATCGTATAGCCAAGTACTCTTCTCATGTTTTCAGGACAAGCCTTGCTGGCTCACCAGCTGTTGTTTTCTGTGGACCAAATGGACACAAATTCTTATTCTCCAACGAGAATAACCTTGTCGACGTATGGTTTCCCCCTACTCTCGACAAACTCTTCCCGTACATTATGAAAACCTCTTCCAAAGAAGAAGGCCTTAAGTTCAAACAAATGCTCCCAAACTTCTTCAAACCAGCGGCGTTACAAGGCTACGTCGGTATAATGGATAACATCGCCCACCGCCACTTTGTTATCGATTGGGAAAGAAGGGACACTGTGGTGGTTTCCCCCCTCTCCAAGAGCTACACTTTTTGGCTTGCCTTTCGTTTGTTTGTGAGCGTCGAGGATCCAAACTGTTTTGCCCGACTCAAAAAGCCTTTTGGGCTTTTGTCTGCTGGGATCCAGTCTATCCCCATAAACCTTCCTGGAACCACGTTTAATTGGGCAATCAAGGCTTCTAATTTTATTAGGAAAGAACTTTTGCTGATTATCAAGCAAAGGAAAATAGATTTAGCTGAGGGAAAGGCGTCGCCTGCTCAGGATATATTGTCCCACATGCTTTTGTTGAGTGATGACAACGGCAAGTTCATGCATGAGGAAGATGTTGCTGATAAGATATTGGGTGTGTTAGTTGGTGGATATGACACCGTAAGCTCTGTTTCTACTTCCATTGTCAAGTATCTTGCTGAGCTGCCTGAGGTTTATCAAAGAGTTTACCGAGGTAATATACTCGTCGTTTTTTTCACGTCCCAAAATGAGAAGTGGCCGGCTCTGAACCCCGAGGCTTCAAAATATGTATGGAAGATGCTGCCTAAAAGAAAATTATTTCATCGAATATCAAAACGACCAAAATTTATGGAACAAGCTCATAAGGTAAATAGGTCTAGTTGTAAGCATGGAACACAACATTCTCCCACGAGTCCATTATAAAAATTTACGACCAGCACTTCTATACATATCGAGAAAATATGCCCAGAAAGTACCCATAATTTGAAATTCAATTGTCCAGATTTAGTTGAAGTTAATCTGGACAATTAAATTTCAAATTTTGGATATATTCAGGGTACCCATTTTGGGTACCAAGGCTTTCTGTGTTTTAAAACAACCATCAACAACTTTTTATAGTTAAAACTTAAAAGATGTATGATATATATATCGAAGGGAACTCCGTTATGCAAAGTTTAATGTATTTTCAACTTGTTAAAATACGAAACAATTTCTTCATAGTTTGCTTAATGAAATACTCCCTCAGTTCCTAATTAATAGTCCATTATTCTATTTCGGGATGTTCCAAAATGTTAGTCCTTTTCTAAATGTATAAATAAAATTTGATGATTTTCCAAAAGTATCCCTCATAATTGAATACAAGTAGTGCAACGTAGGTAGGGTATCGAGGCAATTGATGGAAATGAAGTCACCAAATTTGAAGTCAGGTGCAATCATTAATTGCACGTCCCTTTAAAAAGTAGAAATTCTCAAAAGAGACTATTAATTAGGAAAAGAGGGAGTACATATTTTTAAGATGGAGTGTTTAGGCTAAATTTATGCCTTAGATTAAATGTTTAGGGCAATATCACAATTCTAAGGAGGTAAAATTCTCTAAGCAACCCACACATCTCTAGCAATATAATATGAATTTGAGAACACTGTGTGAGGTCAATTGACCCTTGTTGACTCCGCCGATGCCGACTTACCTAAAAAAGTGTGTATAAAATTTACCGGCTGAAATTTCAGTGAATGGCAAAGCACGTATAACATAATGAAAGACTAAAATATGGATCGAGATAGTTTATATTGTTAACAATACACCATAGACCATAGACCAATTTACAATTTAATTAGTAATGACTCTCAATGTTAGTTGTGAAATGATATATATCCAATACAACCAAATATTAATACCCAGAACCAATGAAATAACTAACCATTAAGCATGAACTTTTCCTTCAATCATTAAGCATTATGGTCACCGGCCTACCCAAGTCTCTTCAAATGTAAACTATATTTAAAGAGTAATCTCAGCAAATGATACTTCAGAGGAGATAATTAACAAACTTGCTACATTATTTTGGTGTAGGTGGATGACTTTACAAATATATATCTCAAAAAATCTAGTGTTTATAATTGGTGAATTAGTTAATTTTTATTTTGGTAAGTGGTGTTCTCTTAAAGTCAAAGAAGTAACAAATATTTTGAAGTCTGTTTCTTGAACAATCCTTTTCAGTGCACTTTGCATTGACTCTTTTACTTGTCAAATGCGTCACAATGGTTACATATATAGAATTTTACTACCTCCCATGAAGATGCTCTCAGGTATTAGCCTAATTTAATGCATGCATAAGATGGACCAATCAAAAGTTTTAGTTTAGAAAATAGAGGATTTAGTAAATGCCATGTAAGGCAAAACTTAATAGAATAGTGTCCATATCCACACATATACATATATATATATATATATATATATATATATATATATATATATATATATAAAGTTTTCTATGAGGGTTTCCTAAAAAAAAAAAAAAACGGGAAAACAGCTGTGGGCCGTTGGATCCTACGCCCTTCACGTGATCCAACGGCTCACAATTGTTTTCCCGCACTTTTTTTTTTGTGAGGGAAACCCTCATAGGAAACTTCTTGTATATATATATATATTCGCCACGGATCTTATCAAGGATCCCGGATTGAAGGTTTTTTGGTGTTTTGAAGGTTTTGAAATGTGATTTTGTAAGATCTGAATCGTCCAATCTGTTTAAAACGTTTTTTTAAGGGTCTCAGCTAGAAATCGTAAAAAAAAAAATACCGGTAAGACCTTGATCCGAGCAATTTTTCACAAAAACTGTAAATATACAGTTTTGTGAAAAACTGTTTGGATCAAGCCCTTCTCGGTATTTTTTTTTTTTGATGATTTCTCGCGGGGACTATTAAAACCACGTTTTAAACACATTGGACGGCTCAGATCATAAAAAAATATCGGGAAAGTGGATCTCAGACTCCGAAATTCTCGGACAAGATAGTTCCCCTATGTATATATATACTTTTTTTTTATCCTAAATAGTGTCCATATATGCAACCTCGTTAAATAATCTTGTATTTAATATCTATGAAGTATATGACATCCGAATACAGTCGATTCTCGTTATATCACTTTTATGAAAAAGCTATATCACTTTTATGAAAAATTAGAATACAAAAATACCATCCTCATTAAAAATCAATATTGCATAAAATAAACTATTTAGTCTGATTATTTATGTAGAGAATAAGAGAAACGTCAGGAGTTCATCGCGTGTTATCTTCTTCATATATGGAACAAGAAACATCAAGAGCGATTATTTTTTTCTTTTTTTTTTTTTTTTTTTGTCTTCTATGAGCAGAGCAATTGGAGATTGCAAAATCAAAAGCTCCGGGTGATTTGTTGAATTGGAATGACATCCAAAAGATGAAATATTCATGGAACGTAGCACGTGAAGTTATGAGACTTGCACCCCCTATCCAAGGTAGTTTCAGAGAAGCATTGACGGATTTCACTTACAACGGTTTCTCAATTCCAAAGGGGTCGAAGGTAATTGATTAATAATCAAATTTACTCAACAGGTCCCACTGTATTGTTTTTGTTTCAAAAAGAACTTTTGCATATTACGATCCTGATACTTCAAATTTTTCAAAAACGTCCAACTTTTTTTGGCTTAAAAAATACAGATATATTGGAGCGTGCACTCGACTCATAAAAATTCTGAATTCTTTTCCGAGCCACAGAAGTTTGATCCATCGCGCTTTGAAGGTTCCCGACTGGCTCCTTATACATATTTACCTTTTGGCGGAGGACCTAGGATGTGTCCCGGAAATGGATATGCCCGATTGGTAATACTCGTGTTCATGCACCACCTAGTGAAGAGGTTTAGGTGGGAGAAATTGATTCCTGATGAGAAGCTTATTTATGATCCCATCCCTGAACCTGAAAATGGGCTTCCAATTCGCCTCTTTCCCCACGAAGCTTAGTTCTGTTACCATTGTAAGCTTCATTTACAAGTATTGGGGTGTATGTTGGAGGAGTTAGAACAATTAAGAGCATAGAAATTAAGAGGCTTGGGAAAATGAGAAATTGAGAGAATGTGAGGTGTGAATTAATTTTGTATTCAAGTGTGTTGTTTAATTCAGAAGGAAAAAAAAAAACGTGAATGTATGTCGCATCATTGTGAATTGTGGTTTTTTTGAGAGTTCGATTGTGACAGCATTTGTGTGTACTGTAATTTTGTATGTCAATTTGAAATGATGAGTTTGGTACTGTTAATTTCACTTGTTTCTTTTTACTGCTTCACTGTTACTATTTTAAGAAGGCTTTGTTAGACTTGCATTCATGGACAGAGCAAGGATTTGAATACGATATTTTTAAAGTTTTTATTCTCATTTTTCGAAATTTAATCCCGTAAAAATTTGGTTATCGATTTCTAAAACAATTCAGAATGGTTTGGTTACTAAATTTCTAGAGAACAACATCAATTCGGATCGCATGCACCCCTCAAAGTAATCATCAAATGGAATGACCAGATGTATTGGACGAATAAATCAATAACGAGTGAATTTCCGGTGGATTTAGGAGCTAAGAGGAGGAAAATCGTTGAACAATTCTTTGAGTGATGATCTTGCGATGAGTGTGTGTTGTCGGGAGAGCAGGTTGTTTTTGAGAAACAAGCCCGATATAGGGTAGAAATAAAGAAAGAAAAGTCCTCCTACACACAAGAGGGGAGATTCAAACTCTTAACTTTCTAGTTAGATGCATAAGCCCTAGCCAACTATGCTAGCCTCAGTTGGTTATACAGAGAAATATCACACATCAACAAAACACACTCTTTATTTGATTGATACAAACACTCATAATTCCAATCAAATCACACATCACACATGCACGATTAACTTCACAACAGTTATTTATTTTTTTATTTTATCAGAAACTTCACAACCTTTTTTGGGAGGAGTTCGGTAGTATAGGAATCAGATTGAAAACAGGGATACAAAGGGAAATGTAAATGCAAAGAAAAGTTACCCAGAAAGTACAAATAATTCGAAAATGAGTGGCTCAGATCAACTCAGAACAACTTGACCTCAGCCACTCATTTTTGAATTCTTGCTACTTTCTGGGTAAGTTCTCAGTGTGCATGTAGCACTCCTGGGATACAAAACATTCAATAGCAACATAAATTTACAGATTGAAACATGCAGATCTCACAAGTTCTTCACCACCAGATCAACTCCATATTCGGGCTCAGTAACCATAACAAATGCTGGCGAGTGGACATAATTTGGAGACAGAGAAAAAGAGAAGTTGGACAGAATCAGAGCAATTAGTAACTTGATTTCCGCCAACGCCAAGAACTGCCCGGGGCACACGCGAGGCCCAACCCCGAACGGCATGTACAAATGAGGCAGCTTACATGCACCGGTGATACCATTCGCGAACCTTTCCGGGTTAAACTCGTACGAGTCAGTCCCCCAAAACTCGGGGTCCGTGTGGAGAGCAGCGATCCAGCTGAGTAGGTGAGCGCCCTTGGGGACTTCGATGCCACCGATTTTCATGTCCGTCAACGCCTCCCTTGATAACGTTGGCACCGGAGGATAAAGGCGCAGTGATTCATTTAGCACCATGGTTAGCTGCAAATCATAAATGATATTTTCTTGTTCAGTTGTGCATTTTTTGATGGTTTCACCATCGAAAAAGATTGGCATCTTCGGAAAATTAAAATGAAAAAAATGTAATCTACTGCGACAACAAGGAAGAATGCATTTCCGTCAAGAAAGATTTAATGTGTTTTGCAGGTTATTTGACATCGTTGAGTTCGTGCAACTTGTGCAGTGGACATAAAAACCAATAGCTAGAAGAGATTCAAAAAATTGTAAGGAAAATGCTAAAAGTAGCCAAGTGGGCTTCTCTTAAGGTTTAAAAAATGTGTTGAAATGTAGGAAAAGTGGACAGAGGGGGTGCTGCGCAGTCTTGCGCTGCGTAGCGTGCGGCACCTGGCGCGGCCGCGCCGGTGTCGGTCCGATGATCGGAGACGACCATCGCGTAAAGCTCGTCGAGTACTATAAGTTTACCAAAAATCAACTCAATCGGATATCATTAAGTGCGTGATCGGAACACATAAAACTTGAAAAAAATTGAAACGCATATGACTTGAAATACTGGATGAAAACTATTGAAACCATTTTTTTAAAGTTCTTTTTGTTCCGATGGCACACTTAACTATATCCGATGGAGTTGATTTTTGGTACACTAGTAGTACTCGACGAGCTTTACACAATGGACGTCTCTGATCATCAAACCGACACCGGCGCGGCCGCGCCAGATGCCGCACAACACGCAGCACCCCCCTTTTTCCTACATTTCAACACATTCTTTAAATCTTAATAGAAGCCCACTAGGCTACTTTTAGCATTTTCCTTACAATTTTGTGTGTAAAAGTTGATGAAATTTTATTGGAAAGTGTAAAAAGTGTATTGGAGATTTGGAGGGCGTGTTTTTTTTTTGTGCTTAATCGAAGACCGGTTCTGTTTGCAAAAACGATACTGCAATCCTTGGGATAAGGATAAGTAGGCTCTGTTCACTTGTCAAAAATCGGTGGAGGAAAATTATTCCTTTATATTAAAAATAAGTAATCATTAAAAAAATGCATTTGCCTTTATGCTTGGCTTTGGTGAAGAAATTTATGAGAGTTAAAAAAAAAGTAGTTTTGTGGTGTAGAGAAAAACAGCAGTAAATATCTTTGGAAATCTAATACTTTTGTACGACAAGTGTAAATCAGAAAAAAAATCAATCCTTGGTGGAAAAATTAGAGACGTGGAACCACAAATTAGACTATCACCCCATTGGATATTCTCACTTGTCGATGTCATACACTCCCTCTATCCCAAATTGCTTGCCTTTTTTGGATTTCCATGAATTTTGCGCACAAAATCTAATGTATTAGGATTCATTTTTTTTCAAAAACTTTGACACCAATTGAAAGATGTCATTGAGTAGAAAAAATTGGTATAAATGTTTTTAAAAAATAATTCTCATAAATATATCATTTTTTATGTGCAAAATGCACGTTTCCCAAAAAGGAAAAACAATATGGGACGGAGGGAGTATTGTGTACCTGTTTCATCTTTCGGATCATGTCATAATCTGGAATTCGGCCACCGCAAACTTCAAGGACCTCTGCGCGGACACGGTCTTGCCATTTTTGATTTGCAGCCAGTAGCATGAGACACCATTCGGCTGAAACAGCAGGGGTCTCGTACCCACCTAGGTATAATGTTTTGCTGTTGTCAACAATGAACCGCTCGATTCCTAGTTCACTGCTTTTAGCACCTTCCATCAGCATTTGCAGCAAGTCCTTGTCATCCCCCGTACCTAGTTTTTTTCTTTCTTCCACCACATTTAGAATTAATGTTCGAAGATCCTTTTGTAGTGCCCATGTTTCTCTATTTGGCGTAGTCGGGATGTACCTATTGTAACATAAGAATCCAACAATTACGTATATTAGATAAAAGTTAATATTGTTGTCTGTTGAATAGTAAGCTTGATTGTTGTATTTACAACATGAGAATTTGACAGTCAAAGATTGGATATGCAAGTGAGAAGATTTTGGATAGTTATGGTGGAAGAAAGTCTTGAAAGGATGCGACTGTTGAAGAAGAGTAAGTCAAGTTTTGAGGCTGCGAATGTATATATTAAGGAGTGGTAATGTGTGGATGTGGATAGTATAAATGTGTATGTATTCGCTTAGTAGAGTGTGGGAAAAGGAGAAACGAAGAGAGAGGCAGAGAGTGAGGGAAGAGATTTGAGGCCCCTTCTCCCACCACAAGTAGAAGAAAAAATATCTAAGCGTGCGTGAGAGTATAAGTTTTATGTAAATTTGTTACAGATTAATAAAATAGAGTAATGCTGGAGTATGTACTATAATTCTCTTAGTTTCCCAATATAGGGTGTCAGAGCTCACGTCAGAGCATAGATGATCTTGGGTAAACCAATAAATAACGGAGACGAAGAAACTCAAGACGAGGGTAGACGGGCCATGAACCAAGACGAGGCCAAATCGGCCAAGAACTAGATGATGGACAAACTCGGGTCAGAAATAAAATTCAACGAAAAATTATTTTGATCCAGAAATAGACATATCTTGGCGAGATGAGTTCATTGGCACAAACAGCGTCAAATCCACTATTACAAAAAGGTATCAAGATCACGTCTAAAAGATAAGAAAAATCTCAATTTTTGTAGAAACGTGATAAAAAAATAAGAGCTAAATTTGTTATCACTGTTAAGTACATAAAATGAGATGAAATACAGTTTTAATCTCGGTCATCTATAAAATGTGATTAAAAATAAAAATGAAATTAAGCTTTAATCTTAGTCATTTAATCTCACACGTTTAATCTCACTCTCATTTTACTTACAATCACACTTTTTAAATGACTGAGATTAAAGCTTAATTTCATTTTTATTTTTAATCACGTTTTATAGATGACCGAGATTAAAACTGTATTTCATTTTTTTTATCACTTTATATTTTATAAAAACTAAGATTTTTCTTATTTTTTCTGTCTTGCTAAAGAAAGTTCAAAATGTGATGGATATTGGAGAACGGTTGGGAGTAAAGTTTAAATTTGATGGAAATTGTTGAGTTAGAGGATCACAATTATGCTAAGAGAGAGAAGCGGGATTTAGATTTTTTTACGGAAGGAAATTTTGCTGAATTGTAAGATGGGGCATCCCTTTTAAACCAAAATATATATTTATATATTATCAGAAACTCATAGAATATGTGTTTAACCAAAAAAATGTCGTTGTAACAAAAAATTAAACTTTTTGAAACAAGCTTGGAAACTATAAGAGTACATAAAGCCTAGAAAATCGTAGGAGTAGTTAATGTTCAAGAAACTAATACGGGCAAGTGAAAGACCTGCTATAACTATTATATGTATTAAATAGTTCAACAATGTAACGAAATGCATAACTGGTGGGGGGTGGGATTAATCGGTATAAGACCTGGCTATGGAAAAAACAAATCGATAGGTTTTTGTCAAAACCTCAATCTTCTGCTTAAGTGGTACTAATCCTAATATCGTAAAAATTATTGCGCATGCATCGTCACTGCAAAATATAATCGACTGATAGCTCATATTAAGAATGTAAATATTCCAAAGAATGTAAACTTCTACTTAGAATAACAATCTTATAAAATGCAGAAAGCATA